>JAJHJA010000135.1:0-250160 GCA_021202915.1 Heliconius himera | reverse complement strand
TATTAGTTTAGAAGAGTGATATAACCGTATATAAAAAAATTATAAAATGTGTGATGTATGGAATGAGCTGCAGTAGTTTTAAAAAGTCGAAAAATTAACAATATTTTTTTACGATTTTATTAAGTCGACTTCTAACTTTTATGTAACAAAACCTAAGAAAACTGATTTTTGCCAACTTGTGATTATTACAATATCATCTAACTGGTGTGATGATGGAACCAGGACCTGAATAGCGGGACTTCAGAAGATTACTAGTAAGCCATAAGAGCTTAGACTCTTAAAAAGTGTGTCTTTTTAGTTTTATTATAAACTAGCAACCCGCCCACGGCCTTCGTCCGCTTGAACTACATGATTTTTTTTATTTACCCTGAATTACTATCTAAGATCGCTTCAGTAGTTTTTGTCATTATAAGAATATGTAAGAATTTATTCTTAGAACGCTTTGCAATATAGTAACAAATATACGAATTTGAATTATTAAAGCAATTGATTATTGCCTAAACAGACTTAATGATTTAATACCTGGCTTTATTTTTTAAACCGACTTCCGTAAGAAAAGGAGGTTATTCGAATCGTCGAATGTATTTTTTGTATGTTTGTTACCTCAGAACTTTTGACTGGGGTAAAACCGATTTTGACGTTTTTAACGTAAATATTGTTAAAATTGGTGTCAGAAGTAACATTCCTCTTGGTTGCATTTCCTTTCTATCAACTTCAAAAAAGAGGATGTTCTCATTTTCAACCGACTTCTAAAAAGGGAGAGGATCCCTATTCATTCGAATATTTTTATGTATATTCTTGTCAATATGCCAAATGTTAGTATGCACAAAAATAATACCTAATTAAGATTGAAATTTTACATAGGACAACCACTACCTACTATCCATCCATTTAAGCATCGTTTTAAAGGTCTACTCATCACTTAAAATGGTAAAATAAATTAATTTTTAACAAAAAAAAGAACTGACTTCAAACAACGAACCAAAAAGTAATAAGATTATTTCTTTTACATAAAGTATTTTGATTTTTTTAAACAAAAATAATTTTGAAGTTGATGCTAAGTAAAACAAACAGACTTAGTAATTCGATATTGTAGTAAGGTTTTTGTAGCATTAGCTTGGCTTGATAGAATCTTGTTTTCTATATTTTTTGTAAAATTACAAGTTAAAAAACGACTATATTATTATTACGTTATGTATAATGAAGAGCGGCGTTGAGTTTTGCCACTCAACACGCAATGCCTCCAGAATTCGGCAGAAAGTGGGGCACGGGAGTGTCTTAACACAAGGTTCCCTCTGCCTACCTTGCTGTGTGCGGGATACAGCGTGAAGCTGATTTATTTTTTTTTAATATATTAATATGAGACATTCACTCAGGACGTCGAATACAATATAATTGGTATAATCAATTTTTATACGATGTAAATCTAGATCAAATGTCAGGGCTGGTAGAAACGACTGTGATATTTTTATAGTTATTCAAAATGTATAAGAATTTATTTATATCTTAATGATAATTAATGTAAGAACATGTATGCACATTAACATTACTCTATTCTGAAAATTTGTTTTTAACATATAGGTGTAACGTATTATTGCTATAATTTAACGGACTTTTTTTGATATTAAGTGTGACTGTAAATCGACTGGTTGTGGGTTCGATCCCCACTCGAGGAGACGAAATATTTACTTAAATTTATATTTCCATTTCTTCGCTCTGGTGTCGAGGTTAAGCGCGGCGTTGATTTCTACCACTCAACACGCAATGCCTCCGGAAATTCGGCAGAAAGTGGGGAACGGAGTGTCTTAACACTAGGTTCCCTCTGCCTACCCTGCTGTTTGCGGGAATACAGCGTGAAACTGATTTATTTTATTTATTTTTTGATATCTGCCATTTAATGTAAAAAAATATTGTAGTCCTGTGGTCGTTCGTAGGGTTGTGCTACTTGTAGAGCCAGATCAGCGAAGTGATTAGTGTTCTACTGGCATGACAGCTATCGAAAACTGAACTTAGGAAGTGGAGGGTACCTGAGAACTTAATGTTAAGACACTCCGCTTCCATTATGTCACTTCCGTTCCTCACTCTGCACCGGGTTCTGGAGGCATTACGTGTTGAATCGTGGAAATCAACACCGCTCCAAAATATTAAATTTTCAATAAAATATTAAATATTTCACGACGAAAACATAATATTATAATAATATATACTTATATAAATTTTAATTTCTTCGAGTGGGAACCGAGCCTTACAACCTGTCGCCGTTGTAATCGCCCGCTTGTACCCCTGTGCCACGAGAGGCCTGAATAAACATAAAATTGTTTTATTTCATTATAAATACATATAATATCCATTTTATATAAATAATATAATGGAATAAAACGGATTTATGTTTATCTATCACAATGACGTGTACATTTAAAATCCTATTCATAGTTTATATTATATCCTGTAATATTTATTCTTATTTTACAAAAAATACGACTTTGAAAATCTTACTATTGCGCTGTTATAGTGCAGTCATCATCATCAATTATGATATTTTATATTGAACCTATTGAGAACCTAAAACTGAATTGTTTTGTTTACCTAGAAGGAATGAAAAATATAAAAAAAATATTTCTAACTTTAAGCCAGTCGTGGCGGAGGGACACAAGGTATGACTGTAAACGCCACAGGTTGTGGGTCCGATTCCCACTCGAGAAAATTGAGCACGCAGTGGGTCCAGAATTCAGTGGAAAATGACGGACGGAGTGTCTTAACACTAAATTACCCAGTTGTATGTGTACAGCGTGAAGCTGAAAAGGGGGACTTATTAGATATAATGATTTGAATCCTTAATTTCACAGCATCTTATTTTTCCACATGTCAACAATAACATAATTCATATGGTTAGTATAACTTTAACGCCCAGTATTAATAACCTATCTCCAACGTCAATCTTAGATTGTTTGATACATCTATCCAATCTCTAGATTGGATAGATGTATGAAACAATCTAAGATTGACGTTGGAGATAGGTTATTAATATTGGGCGTAAATCAATAAGACAACGAACCTACATCAAGTGTCAAGGCCACCGAAAAAGTTGTTATTAAAAATTACTAGAAATCATGAAATATGTATCTAATATGTAAATGGGAATATAATTAATTTGCAGCTCTGACAAAAATTTGTGTGTTGCTACTCAAAACCTCTCGAATACTTCGAAGATTGGGCGGTGTAGGGAAACGCCAGAGTCTTATCACTAGGTCCCCCTAGTTTACCCCACTATGCGGGAAAAGATGTGATAATTGGTGCGCTCTGATTAAGCAAAACGACAACTAATAAAACTCCACTAGAAATCAACACTACAGCGTGACCGACAAGTTCGAGTCAGGAAATCTTATTCCTTTTAAGTCTTAATATTGAACTTGGCGCCCATTTCCACATGTATATTTCTGATAGAATTATTTTTTCACACTCACTCTTCTATCTTATTAGTAAATAGAAATTATATTATATAGAAATTATATTATATAGTCGATAATAAGCCGTCACGACGCTGAACTGCATCGAAGTCCAAAAGCGATAGTTCGAGTCTCTCTTGGGTAAATAAATTATTTACACTCTTCCGCACTAGTAGACAAAGTGTGGGTTGAGTTACGCCACTCAACACGCAGTGTCTCGAATTCTGGAGGGCAGAGAATATGAATGTCTAGACAGTAAGTTCTCTTTGCCTACCATGGTACATAAAGATCGAAATGTGAGGCAAAAAAAAATTGTCAAAATTATATATAGTAAAAACATCTGCTAGATGGTTTCACGGTATTTAGCTTATGAAATGGCAAACTGTAAGTTAGTGTTTAACCGTGCTCACTGTTCAAGAAAGCATAGCGACAATAACGCTACTTTGTTATATAAATGTGTATAGTAAAAAAAATGTGGAATTATTTTATGATATCGTCGTATCGTCATGGTACAGCGTCCACAAAGTCCCTCTCCTGCTATATGCGAGATACAGCGTGAAGTTTAAAACATATATTTTTTGCCGTGTGATCCCGGCCTAGAATAGGATTATCCTGGTACTGATGGTGTCGTAAGAGGCGACTAAAGTACGTGTGGTAGAGTCACGTAGCCAGCAATGGCAACACGCATGGGCAGACTCGACTCGACGACTAAATAGTGGCTTTATGCCACTGCGTTTCGCATCAGGTAATGCCGGGCTCCGGTGCCCAACCCACCTGAAAGGCCGGCAACGCACCTGTAGCTCCTCTGGTGTTGCACGTTGTCATGGGTGGCGGTGGTCACTTGCCATCAGCTGACCCAAACGCTCGTTTGCCTTGTCTTTTCCATGAAAAAAATAAACATATATCTCATGGCATTAGTAGAGGTCATTTACTCCATCTAAGACTCCAAGGTAATCGCTTTCGGTCGCCGATCTTATGGGTTTAACCACAGGCCGTTGACTTCAACCTTGTTTTCGTCACGCAATAATGAATATTCAGTAACTTTTCATTGAAGTGTTAAATTTTATATGTACCATATATATGTACCATATATATATATATATATATATATATATATATGTACCATATATATATATTATATATATATATATATATATATATATATATATATATATATAATATATATATTTATATATATATATATATATATATATATATCTAAAATGCTATGAAATGACGCCATCGCTTTCTTTCAATTTTACTTATAGCTTGAAGGAGGATTAATATAAAATATTGATTTGAAAAATCCTTTTTTAAAATACGCTTTCTACATTTTTTTTTGATTGTGTATTTTGCTGAGGCGGTGGTTTAGGATTAACAACGTCAGAATCAAAGTCCTATTTCAAATTTCTGCCCAATTCAGACAATAAAAAAATCTATAGATACATACTTATCTATTTATTTACGTCTCGAAATGAAAACTCCAAAAATATATAACAAATTAAATGAAAACGACTTCTCCTCTTTTTCCATTGATGATAATATATATAACAGATATGTCTGCAACTGGTGTAGATAATGTTTATTATCAATGCGAAATTTTGAAAAACTAATTATTACTAATCAGAGTTTGAATGATTGTGGCCAAAAGCATACGGTAATAAATATATATGATATGGTAATAAATAAATATGATAGTCACAGAAAATTAATCATTTTAATAGTAAAGATACAGAAAAAAATTCAAAACAAGAAATAGCCGGATTAAATCCGGTGCAACTGTCTATTGCAAAGTTTCAAATTTCATATCCCTCCGTCCGCGCAATTTTAGTAAAAATTAAATTGTCCAAACATTCAAAAGTCTTACTTTGTCCTTTTTGACTAAAATATTATAAAAATAATATTTAACCAGGTCATAATTTTCTTAAATATTAACAATTGTTTAACCAAATTCAACCAAAATAAAAAATATATATATTCATATATTCTTGTAATAAAATAAAAGGGGAAACTCTCAATGTGATGGAATCAACAATTTTTTTAAGTGTATCTATAGATTCCAAACTCTAGTGGAACTCTCCTCTAGAAGCACTTGCGGAAATAACCATCTCTGCTGCGTTCGCAATTCAAAAAGTAAGACAAATGACGTATGTTGAAACTGCCCGACTAGTGTACTATAGTTATTTTCGTAGTATTTTATCTTATGGAATTCTGCTACGGGGCAGTCTTGTAAATTCAATATTTATTCTCCAAAAACGAACCGTGAGATCTCATGGCTCATTTATAATAACCTAAGAGCTCGAGATTCTCTGCGAGATATTTTTAAAGATGCAGGTATTATTACAGTTGCTTCACAATTTGTATACTATAATATTATTTTTGTTCGACAACATATTCAATGTCATAGTAAACATAGTGTTAGACATATGATAGGAACGAGAAATAAAGATATGCTTGTTCTTTGATCTTGATCTTTTATGGGTCTGAGTATAGGTGTATATGTATATTAAAATATACATATACACGCATACTCAGACCCATAAAACCATAACTATAAAAACTGTAAAAATGGTACTTACAAGTAAAGCTATTACACTGTTCAAGAATATTTACAGTCTTCTGAGCCTGTAGTAGCTTTTTATATATGTTCATTCGACAATTTAAAAGTACTCACAATAATCTATTTGAATAACGAATATTTTGAATTTGAATTTGAATAATAGTTGACCTTTGTAGATGAATGCTTAATATTTTTCTTAACAGAATATAAATAATTAATAACCCTTAGATGGACTTTTAAGTTGTAGGAACATTATTTAAAAATATCAGTAATGTCAGACTCACAAAACTCAAAAGAAGAGAACTATATTTCCTTGCATCTACTCATCTGGACGAGTCTTGGAGTTAGCTCTGGAAAAGATTAAAGTGTCTGAAAGGTAAGTACTATGCTTGAGACCTTGGTTATATTCTCAAAAACTTACTGGAAGGAGAATTATATCAACAACTTGGTGCTTGAGCTATGAGCATGCATATACGCCGGTCCGTCTGGCTAAGGTCAGAGTCAGGGACCATTCTCTTTGTGAATGCGGCCTAGAAGACGGTTCCCCTTCTCACATCCTTTTCACATGTCCCAAGTTGATCCATCCCTTATAATATAATGTTTAGTGTTTGTTAATCTTTGTGTTTAGTCTATTATGTATTTTTTTAATTTTATCACATTTTTAAGTATTATTCAAAATAAAACAGCTTCACGCTATATCCCGCAGATTACAGGTTAACACACTCCATGCCTCACGCACCGCCCAGTTTTTGATGCCTATTAAATGACGGAACTCAACTGTCTCTTTTGTATCTTTTGTGTCAAAAGTAGTACAGAAAATGATAATAATTAATTTCCCCACGTTTACAGTCAGCCGCTGCTCCACTACAAGGGGCTTTTATGTTTAAATTAAAATATCCCATCACGCATTGTGCACAAAATATCCTTAGAGTAGAGAACGGACTGTATTAACACATGACGCTCAATTAATTTAGCTTATTCCTTATTTTATAGCTTGACGCTGCATTCCGCACATTACCAGAATTGTCGGAGGGAGCCTAGAATTAAGTCACTCTGGTCCCGACTTTTCGTCCAAAAAAGTGCTAAAAATGAAAAACAGACAAAACAAAAATATATAACAAAATTTAATAATAATATTACTAACACCTAAACTCTATAGCTTAGGTGATTTTTGACATTTCATTTCTTATTGTATAACTATTGAAATTCATATTTTCGCCACGTTTACTAATATACCTATGTGTAACGTCATAGTTATTGTTTCCTATAGGTGAAAGGCCGATTGAATTATTTATTTTGCTTAGGGGAGAATCGGGTAGCCCCGGCCACTGTCGATTGTAGGGAATCCACTACATATATGTAGATATACGTGTAATGGAAAACTTAAAGTTTTTTGCAGTGCAACTTAATGAAATATTAGTGACCCAATACCAGAGTAGTCGAAAAATGGCAATGGATTATTTTCTTAAGGTGTCGTGGCGCAGGGGCACAAGGGTATGACTGTAACACCACGGCGACGCGCGGTTGTGCGTTCGATCCCCACTTGAGGTAACGAATTATTATTTATTATATTTTTTTTATTTCAAGGCAAAAGGCTGGCGTTAAGTTCAACACTCCATGCCTCGAAAAATTCGGCGGTAATTGGGGAACGGAGTTTCTTGACACTAGGTTCCCTCTGGCTACCATGCTGTATGCGGGATATACCGTGGACCTGATTGTTTTCTTAATTGACATTTTTTAGTACGCCATTCACTTTTCCAACACAGATTTTGGGATCATTTATGAATTATTTTGATCATCACGCCCACAGCAGGATAGGCAGAGGGTTAGGGACTTAGTATTAAGACACTCCGTTCCCAACTTTCCACCGAATTCTGGAGGCATTGCATGTTGAGTGGCGGAACTCAACGCCGCGCTTAGCCTCGACATCAGAGCGAAGAAATGAAAATATCCCAGTAAATATACCAGTCGATTACACAGTCACACTTAGTGCCTCTGCACTACGACTGGCCTCGACTGGACTCTGACTGTTAATCATCTCCAAATATTTTATGTATATTCTATTTAAAGTTTACGTACCATATAAACATATTTTTCTGTGTTTGAATTCACAATATTTATTGTTTTATTTACATGGCAGTGGCTACCCGACGTTCCCTAGGTGTTTGTTATGTATACTGTACGGTACTGTTCTCAGAAATATAATATTGACAGGGATTGTATGCACTGCGGTTCTTTCTATGAAAACCAAGCTCTCTAATTATTTTTAGTTTATAATTAAACTAGCTTTTGCTTTTGACTCCGCCAGCGTGGTCAAAAGGAATAACTTTTGTAGTATGACACATGACACATTTAGAATGCGAGAGGAAACTCTCACCTCGACGCATTTGGCCTGGCCTGGTCATTAGCGTGATTTAATATAGCATTAAGCTTTCCTAAATAAAAGGACTATCCAGCACAAAAAGTTTTTTTTAAATGCAGCTTGTACTAGTACTTCTTGAGATTAGAGCGTTTAACCGAACAAACTCTTTAGCTTTGTATTAGTATAGATTCTAGGCTTGTTAATGAAATGTTCGCTCTACGGAAGGTTAAACGTCAAAATTAAGGAACTTAAAAAAAAGCTTCTTACATAGGTTTTCCTATATTATTTAATTTAATTTTCAATAAATTTTTCATCTTTTTATAAAAAAAATCTGTTTCCTAGTTTATGATTTAGAAGTGCCGAATGGAGAAGACACAAGGAAGATTGATCAATTCAAAACACAAATAGAAGGACTAAATAAATAAACCACCTGAAAAAAATTACATCACAAAATATACACAGTATTTAAGTACTGTGTATATTTTGCTACTCCTAACTTATTATTAATAAAATATAATAAAAATTATTTATTGGAACTAATAAGAGTTGCATATGATAGTTCAGTACGATGGCTACAAATATTATAAAAACTGTTTAACTTTGACTTTGACTTTATTACTGAAGTTATCCTGCAGTCCAAAGTGCAGTTATAAAAACTAGGTATTTTTTGTAAAACTGATTTGAGACTATGTATATCAAGATAATAACTAAATAAAAATTGCTTACCCATTATAAACACGTGAATGTTCTTTATTGCCACCAATATGGGTCTAATGTGTATTTTATGACATAATTAGGCACTATTCCATAAACTATAGTAAAAGCTGAGGCCAGTCATGTGACAGCGGCTCAGATATGCGATTATAAACGCGACAGGTTATGAGTTCGATTCCCACACGAGAAAATCAATTATTAACATTTTCACTTCCTCGCTCTGGTACCGAGGCAAAGCGCGGTGTTAAGTTTCGCAACTCAACACAATGCCTCTAGAATTCGACGGAAAGTGGGGGACGGAAATGTCTTGTGGGAAACGGAAGTGTCTTAATGGGAACGGAGTATCTCAAAACTAGGTTCCCAGGTCCCCTCTGCCTGCCTACTAGTAACAATCGAATTCGCTTGTTTAAGACGAACTTATCCAAAATAGCTGTGTAGGTATTTGCTTAAAACATATTTTTTGTCTTTACAAAATGTTTTACATAACATAAATTATAGACGTTGGTTCTTAATTTATTTATCTTGTATTAACATTAAGTATAATTATTATTTTATAATCTGTTGCTAGCGTTATTTTAAAACAACATAAGTTTTGGCTAACCTTTCAATGTCATTTTTTTATATATTTTTTTGCGAATTACAAATACTCAACCCTAGTATATTTAATTCCGCAATGTTGGGAGAGCTAAGAAATCCTCTGTCCTCAGGACACTCTACTCTCTCTCCATACTCTACTTTCCGCCCTAATTCAAAGTCGAAGTCAAAATATGTTTTTCAAAATAAGAAAACACATGCTTTATTTTCTGAACGTCAAATAATTTACAAGCGGCTAACTAAAACTACTGCCTCCGACTTGAGAAGAACTGGTGCAAGAAACTTAACAGAGTTTTTTTTTAAATAAATAATAAAACATATACAGGGTGGAAGTGTAAGCACCACATTAAATGAAACCACAGTTTTAACTACTCTATAAAAGCCTAATATAAATCAGAAAAAAAAAATCCAAAAATGAAAAAGTTATTTTTTCAAACAAAATAAATAATAAAATTGTCATTTAAAAATAAAACGCCATTTGTAAGGACGACGCACGCACACATAAACCTATCAGAGGAACACCGCCGCACACGGCTCATTCCGAAATCGAGTCGTAGGTATTGGCGATAAAGTTCAAAGTTGTTTAACCTGTAGTAGTATTTTTGTAGTAGTAAGTGTTTATGTTATTGGGATCTATACGTAATCGCGTCACACGAAATACAGGTATGGATAAAAATCGTGAAATGAAAAAAAATCCTACGTCCAAACTATTGATGCATCTTGATTAATTTCTTTCGGTATAGGTTTGAAATATTTTACCCTATATGCTGTTTCCGTAAATGGAGCGCTGCCTCTTCCACCCTGTATAATAAGAACAGATTCATACTTATTTATTAGTGATAAGGATAAATTTTGGTTTGGTTATAGCATAGAGTCTAGAGTCTGGAACAGGATGTACCTGTATGATGATTTTAGGTTTTATTCAAGTGTTGAAGCCAGTCGTGGCGCAGCGGCACGAGGTGTGACTGTAAAACGGACTGGTTGTGGGTTCGATCCCCACTCGAGGAGATGAAATATTTACTTAAATTTATTTATATTTCCATTTCTTCCCTCTGGTGTCGAGGCTAAGCGCGGCGTTGAGTTCTGCCACTCAACACGCAATGCCTCCAGAATTCGGCAGAAAGTGGGGAACGGAGTGTCTTAACACTAGGTTCCCTCTGCCTACCCTGCTGTGTGCGGGATACAGCGTGAAACTAATTTGATTTTTGATTTGATTCAAGTGTTTAATGTAGATATAAGTTTTTATATCTGATTTGCAGTTTGAGTTACATTTACACAGGAATTTTTGATAAGAATACGAGTGTAATTCAGTGTATTAACCAAATAAAATACAAACGGGCGAAGCCGCAGGCGGGTCGCTAGTAGAAAATAAAAAAAAATACATTTACATATAACTGTCACGTCAATTGGACTCTGATTAATAACAAAAAGCTGTTCTGTCGATGGTGATAAGGGAATGTGACAGCAAAGGTCAATAAATAAATTTCTATCTGCTGTGTAGTCGAAGAGCTCGTATTTGTCTATTTAAGTTATTTAAGTATTTTTTATTACTATTACTTTAAACGATGGTTTGTTTTTTTTGGGTTCCGTGCCTTAAAGGTAAAATTGGGACCCTTATAGGATCAATTCGTTGTCCGTCGTCAAGACTATTTATCTCGAGATCGCGTATCAAGCTGAAAATAATATCAAAAATTCAAGTCCTTTAGAGTAAAAAAAAAATAATCTTCCAAATCGACACAATAAAAAGGTTTATGCGTCAATTTAGCATTTATGCATCAATTTTGCAGCATTTTGTATGAAATTGGCCTCGTAATCAAAATCTATAGGGTACATACTTCCCGTGGACTGACGGTTATGAAATTTGGCACAAACTGAGAAATTGAAAAAAACCGAAATGTGAAAAGTTATAAGTATAAAAAAATGAAAAAATCCGAAATGTGAAAAGTTATAAGTATTTCATGGAAGAAAATCATTACAAACTATTTATTGTTCATTTCATACAAAATGAGTGCATATGCCGCCAATTTAACTTTGGTAACTATTATAAGTAGGACTTCCTGCTAACCTTCAATTGTTATGGAAGCATCGGTAAGCGAGTCCGACTCGTACTTAACTAATTTTAGCTTAAACTTACTTAACTAATTTTAGCTTAAAATGCTGATTGAGTAAATAGATAAAAATATTATGTATTTTTATTATAAATATAAGCGTTCTTACGGTTTTTGTTCATATTCTGGTTTACGTTCAAGGGATTTAAGTAATCGTATAAAGTTGTTAGCGAAAATATTAGAGGAAAATATTAAATCTTACAAGCTTTTATTAATGCAAAAAAAATGCTATGGTTAATAAAACAAAAAATCCTGTCTCTTGTACTATAAATAGTATCTACTATTATATAATTGTAATATTCTAATGTGATATGAAATACTGTGATAATGTGAAAAACGTGAAAAATTGTCAAAGTAAAACTAGCAAGTGACAATGTTAGTCGCCGTCACGTTGGTTTGCTTCTGCGTTTTTCCATTAAACGAAGCTTATATTATGGAAGTGAAGCAAAGTAATCATGAAATTTTAAAACAATGTATTTGCGATATTGTTAAAAATTACTTTTCAAATTATTCAGTTATTACTTATTTAGACTTATATTACGATAGCGACGAGATATATGAAGCTGTACATTCTCTTAAAAGCATAAATGTGATGCAAAGAGATGAGGTAATAGGAGTGACCAAAATGGATGAAAGCTACTTGATAGCAAGTTCAAACACTAGCACTTTCATTAACATTTTTCCGATAATTAGAAGGGAACCATCTTGGAACCCACACGCCCACTTTATTCTGATAATTGAAAATCTAGCAGTGAGTGAACTTAAAAATGTCTTTGACATATTAATGAAGGCACACGTTCTAAATATTTTAGTTTTAAATGGACATAGCAATCCAGATATATACACGTACAATCCTTTTGAAAACTATGGTTGTGGAAGACGATACGACAGGATTATAGAATATGGAAAATGTTTAAATCCAAATACCAAAAATTTGTACCCATATAAGTTAGTAACAGGTCTTAAAAATTGTACGATTCGCGTAACGAGCCCTCACTGGCCACCGTACACCATAGATCCTACAAGAAGAAACAACTCTCATGTAGGAGTTGAAGAATTTATATTCAGACAAATGGGTGTCTTAGAACATTTTTCTGTACAATTTGAATATACTAATGATGCCGAAATATTTACAATGATAAAAAGTGACATGGCGGCGGTGGGACCGATGTACCTAATACAGAGTGATGTAACAGATGCCGTGTTGGGCGGAATGATCCTTACCCATTCTAGAGCGCAGGCCTTTAGTTATGTTTATGGGCATCTATCATATACAGATGAAATTCGATATCAAGTGCAAAAAGCACAGCCTGTTCCTAGCTGGAAGTATATGTGTTTGGAATTCAATAACCTCATTTGGATAATATTTTTGCTGACATTTATTACATTTTTCATTATCTTCATCACAGTAGTTAAACCTGAAGATAAAACAGAGGTTATTTTTGTAATGTTTCGGTATTTGTTACTAAACAGTGTGACAATAAAGGGCACTTACTTTAAAAAATATTTCTTCTTAATATGGATTCTGTTCGCTTATCTCATCAATACTTACTACATATCAAGTTTTGTCAGTCTAGCCACAGACCAACCGGTCAGTTACCAGATATCAAATGAGCAAGACATGTATGATTACAATTTAAAACCCTGTGTCAGCGGTCTCATGCGGAGCTACTTGCTTTCTGTAGAAAATATGACGCTTGGAAAAAATGAACGAAACTATTGCAATGGTTTATTGGATAGTATTAAAACAGTTAGTACTTCAAGCGACATTTACACAGTCATCTTGTACTCAATTTATAAGTACAGAAGAAATCAATTTTATAATCAGTTTGGAAATCCCACGACATACTCATTTCCAAAACCTGTAAGTAAAGTAGTATATGCAATATATTTGTACAAAGGTTTCCCTTTGGTAGAAAAACTAACAAAGCACGCTGTACGGCTCAGAGAGACTGGATTGATAGAATATCATTTAAACGATTTACATCGCCAAAATGAGAACATATATAATTTTTCTAGGGAGACGAGATATAGTCATGTCATAGTTCCTTGGCAAATTTTAATAGTGGGATACGGAATATGTAGCATAGTTTTTCTATTAGAAATTATTATTTCGAAGAAGTTATATTTTAGAAAACTGATCTTGCCATCACAAAGAAATGTAATAACGTAAACAAGTTGCACAATAATATATTGTTAAGTGTGATATTCTATTATTCATTTTGGAAAGAATTTACTGTTGTGGTTTTCATGAAAATCTTAATATTATTTGCTTTGAAATCTAACTGTAATATTAAACATAATATATTTGCTTACTTCGCTGTTGGGCTATTATATTTATGAAGGAAAACAATAATTTGAGCAAAACTTTTTGTTTTTGCAAAAATAAAACTAATTTTGATGATATTATACAATTTCTAAAAACATATTACCTACTATTATTCGAAATATTGTGTTATCACGCGAAATGACAATTACTTATTCCTAAATCAACCTAGCGTTGTCTCTCAAGCTATAGTCACGAGTGGTTTATTTCAATCGTGTTTAAATTGTGTTTAAAGGTCAATTATCACACGTGTCAAACTGGCAAAGTAGTTTCAACCAGCGACAATGTTGGTCGCTTTGATTTTGATTTCTCTTTATTTTCCTACATATGAATTTAAAGATTTTCCGGATCAAAATAATAGTTTAGAAAAATGTTTATGTCACATAATTACAGAATATTTTTCCTATTATTCTTTACTTACCTATGTGGATTTGCAATATGAAAATGAAGATATTATCAAAACAGTTCATTCTGTAACTACCGTACCTCTTTTGACAAAAACTAATCTTCTCAGTAAGAGTTCATTGGACGAGAGTTACCTCATAGTGGCTGAGAATGTGACCATTTTTTATCATATTATATCGTTTCTAGTAAAAGAACCTTCTTGGAATCCAAATGGACGTTTTTTAATACTAGTTGGTAACATAAAAGACGATATTAGAATTTTTTTTGACATACTTTTGAAACACCATATTCTTGATGTTTTATTACTATCTAATTTTGTCAATCCTGATCTGTATACTTACAATCCATTTGAAAACTACGGCTGCGGACGTCGGTACGACAGAATAATAGAATTAGGAAAATGTATAGAAGCTGAAAACTTAAATTTGTACCCTAAAAAGCTTTTAACGGCTCTAGAAAACTGTGTAATGCAAATCGTGAGCCCACACTGGCCGCCTTACACTATTAACCCTCTCAAAATAGTGAAAACTCAAATGGGAATCGAGGAATATATATTTAGAGAGATAAGTATTTTAGAGAAATTTTCCATTAACTTCACTTTTACGGATGATGCTGAAACATTTACTATGATAAAGAACGATATGTCGGCTGTTGGGCCTTTATATTCTTTACAAGAAGGCAAAGCTGATATAATACTGGGTGGAATGATTCTTACTCATCCACGAGCCAAAGCATTTAATTATATTTATGGGCATTTATCTTTTGTAGAAGACATCCGCTTCCAAGTCCAAAAGTCTTCAGCCGTTCCTTCATGGAAAAATATGTATTTAGAATTCCATTCTATAGTTTGGACATTATTTATTTTAACATTTGCAACATTTTTCATAATCTTCATAATATTAGTCAAACCGAAAGACAAAGGGCAAGTTATCCTGAAAATGTTTGCTTATCTGTTCCTTAACGGAAGAAAGATAGGAGGAAATTGTTTCACAAAATTTCTTTTCATTATATGGATTTGGTTCGCGTACCTTATTAATACGTACTATCAATCAAGTTTAGTCAGTCTCATTACGAATCCGTTATTGAACTACCAAGTTTCAAATGAGAAAGACATTGAAAATTTTAATTTAAAGGCTTGCGTCAGTATTGGAATGAGAAAGTATTTGCTATCAGTAGAAAATATTTCACTTGAAAAACTAGAGAGAGATGGATGCGAGACGATGTTGAAAAGTATCAAAGCCGTGAGCGAAACCAACGATATTTATACCGTCGTTTTACATTCTGTTTACAAGTATAACGAATATAAATTCTTCGACGATTGGGGTGATCCTTTAGTGTACACATTTAAGCAACCCCTAAGTAAAGTAGTATACGCAATATACGTAAATAAAGGCTTTCCAATGCTGGAAAGACTCAGGTTACAAGCGATTAGATTAAGAGAAAACGGCTTGATAGATCATTATACACAGAAAATGCATTGGCATAATAACAGAAATTATCATTTTGTTGAGAAAACCAGAAAATTGTATATCATTGTGCCGTGGTATATTTTGGCTGGAGGATACGGTCTTTCCACTGCTGTCTTCTTTTTAGAAATTTTGATAAAAAAACATTATTCTAAAATGCCTAATTTGCTGGTGAATTGTCATACTTAAAAATAAATTCCTAGTTAGTAAGTGTTAGTAAAATTTCATATTTGTGATTGCACTATTTCTAGCAGTATTCGATGTTAATAGCTTATATAAAAAAGTTAATATTAAGTGTTTTAGCATAGCTCTATCAAGCGTGGATACCTAATACATAAGTTTTACTAAGTAATATCTTAACAAAATACAAAGTTGTGTTAAATGTGAAATAAATTATAAAGAAATTAATATATTATAGTTTTTATTTATGTTTTGCATATTTAACTTATTCAGTAACAAATCCCAATTAACAAAAAAACCATAGATAAATATAGACAGGCAAGTACATAAACACGCTCCCGTGTAGATATCGAAACACTAAACTTAATAAATGTTTTTACTTATCTTCACCATACTACTATACCTACTTTTCTTGAGGCAACGGAAACCGAAATGTATGTAAACCACTAAAAATACAATGGTTTGCTTGCTACTCATTATTTCAATAACAAAAACTCATTTTGGACTTCTTTATAACAAAAAAAGACCACGGAATGTCTTGACATCAGGTCTCTACCTCCACGGTATTTAGGTAAATACCGTGTCTCATCTCTCTGTTATGCAGGAAAAAAGCTGTATCAAATGCCTATCAACTTACTAAGTTATAAATACTTCCCGTGGGCAGTTGTGGCGCAGGGGCACAAAGTTTGACTTTAAACGTGCTTGGTTGTGGATTGGATACCCACTTGAAGAAATGAAATATTATTTATACGAGTTCTGCCACTCAACACGCAATGCCTCCAACATTTGGCGAAAAGTGAGGAACGGAGTGTCTTAACATTACGTTTCCCCTGCCTACCCTGTTATATGCGGGATGCAGCGTGAAGCTGATTTATTTATTTTATTCTATACTTCCCTACAATCATGACATTGGTATGGAACTCTCTATGATGGTGATGATGATTGAACTGTATAGATATTTAGAGCGTTATGAGACATCTGCTCCATCTTCCCTCTTCTATATGATTATTAAATATTGAGTATGGCTCAATACTGATAAATAATATGATACCTGATAGGTATTAAATATTTCAACAATAGGAGAAATTGTCTTCTATCATATTTTTCATTTTATGGAACGATAAAACAAGTTGAGGCAAAGCGCGGCGTTGAGTTCCGCCACTCAACACGCAATGTCTCCGGAATTCGTTGAAAAGTCGGGAGCGGTCGGGAGTTTCATAACACTAGGCTCTCCCTGTGAAGCTAAAAAAACAAAGGTGTATTTAAATAGTAGGTACCTACCTAATTGAAATGCAAACAACGCTAGAGCTAACGTCATCGGCCTCGGTGGAAATCTGATTCTATAATCTAGCCTAGATCTCGAGCACTTTGTGATCTAGGATTTTGACTAATGTGCAGGTAAATATGTATGTACTATAACTAATTTATTAATATCATAACTTACGTTAATTGTATATTGTATAAAAAAAATTAAAAGAAAAATATATCGGTCCTAGGTTCACCCGAGTGACTACCACACCACTAGAAGAATAATATAAGAAAATACATTTACCCTTTACTAAATTTTACCAGTTTGTGCAAATTTTTATTAAAATTCGGAATAAAAATTTTACCATACGAGTAAAGTCAATGTGTAATAAAAAAACTTTAACATATAAAGGTTTTGATTGTAAGCAATTCGTAAATAAAAAAAATGGGTAAGATCAGTTTAACGACATTAAAACTTTTATAATTTACAAAATATAAAAGCTCAGATTTCAAAACTACATATATTACAACTCTACATATATCAATATTATATTATTTTATTTTTATATATTATAAAAATTCAAGTCTCAGTTTTGAGAAATAGTCGTAGGTATCGGCGGCAAAGTTCAAAGTTGATTAACCTTTAGTAGTAGTATGTGTTTACGTTATTGGTATGCATAACTGCGTCATACGAAATACAGGTATGGACAAACATCGTGAAATGAAAAAAAAACCTACTTCTAAACTGTTGATTTAATTTCTTTAGATATGGGTTTAAAATATTTTACTGTATATTCTATTTATTCTGTAGAAGATTCGTGCAGCTACCATAGCTTTTATACAGCATTTTATATTTAGTATATTTTTGAAAAAATAAAAAGATATTAACTAAAATTAATAACTACTAAGATACTAACTCAGATAACCAATATTAATAAATACAGAGGAGTCAATGTGTTGATTTTACGTAGATTTATTTGTCACGAACTTGGGGAAAATAGTGAAATGCAGAGGATCTTGTTTCGTGTTACTGATTTTGGTAACTTCAGCACTTCTGTTTGTTCAGTATTTTTTACATTATGTAAAGTAATCGTTAACTACCACGTATATTCGAAAAAACACACAAACATAAATTATAAAAGGTAATTGAAAAGCAAAGTTCATTGGTAGTATATACGAATTTAGCTTAAAATTATCAATTCAGGTTACTTTTAAAATAGTACTATAGGAATTTAAATGAATAAAATATATACCGAATTTCGATCACGAGAAACCTTAATAAATAAGTGTTTTTAAGCTCTAAATTTAAATTATCTCAATTATTACATAAATATGAATTTATTAAAAAGTATCTAGGATCTCCCTAATTCGATAGTAACACGAACTAGGGGACAAATTATAAATAAAATAACTGCTATTTCGTGGATCGATTTATTATTTTAAAAGAATTTAATGCCTCCATCTGTGGAGGCCGGTCGTGGCGCAGCGGCACGAGGTGCGACTGGTTGTGGGTTCGAATCCCACTCGAGGAGATGAAATATTTCAAACCAGTAGTTCCTGGGATTACCGCCTTCAATCAAGCATATTATTCAGCTTTATAATATTAGTATAGACTTTTGAGAACCTTGCTACGCTTATTTATATTTTTTTTTTGACATTAACTTAAACAATACCCGTTTACTTAAAATATTTTATTTATTTAGTAATTAAAAATCAATAAAAATTGTAAATAAAACAAAAAAAATATTAATAAACCATTTAATAAAAAATATAGAAACTTCATACATACTAAAAACCATTACTAACCATAGCTTTATTGGACCATCAAATTAATTAGTTTACAACTAAGTACTTACTTTCTTAAAAACACCAGGTTCCCTAGAAATTACTATATAATTTTACAGTACGGTCGGCGAGTCGTGGCCACGTTTCAGTTAGCTTTTCTAAACTTTCGCGAATTATAAACTCTTGAAGAAAATAATATTTAATAGTAAGAAAAAAATCCTAAAATCTTATTTCCGCAGCCAACTTCAGGGCGGGCCAAGGCTCGTCGGCCGTATTGTATTTAATTTTTTTATACAAAATGATCGTCAAACATGCACATTGTCAACATACACATTTTTAGAGAATACAATAGTATAAAATTATATTATTTATGAATTTTTTATTAGTTTTATTCATATTCCGCTATTTTTATTAAGAAAAACATTACGTAATAAATCACATAAACATATTCATATAAATCAATTTTATGATGGACAGCGTTTAAACAACAAAGTATTTTTATTCAAATTTATTCATTTCAACGCAATAAATTATTAATTGCTGTAATAAAAAATATAAATATTCACATAGGTATATGGGTGGGTTATATTTTATTTTTGTTCAAATTCTTTTGTAATAGTGAAATTATGTTGCCATATAAGCCTAATCTAATAGAATTATTTCAAATATTAATATTAATATTTATTTTCTTAATGCATAATAACATTCGAATATCGATTTAATAGTATAATAATAGCAGACATAGTGTCAAGACACTGTCTTCTACTCTTTTCATCCGAATAAGAGACACAACGTTCATCTTTAATACATTACTACTTTGTCATAATGTTTTAACTTTCACTCTTTCTCACCCTCAAACACGATGTGTATATTGTGTTTGAGAGTGAGAAAGAGACTTCGCTCATTTTGTTTTTTAAATTCTGTCTAATTTTTTAATTACATCGTCTGGACTTTCACAGTAAGTTGAACTTTTATCACATAATTCAGTCTTCTTATTTTTCCTACTTACTTTTATCTCCATTTAATAATTCTATTTACCTATTATATAACTATTATTATGAATCTATTTTTTTCCCATTACTGGATACAAATTGATTTGTATTACTGTTCAATAAACTCATAGCTAATATAATATTATAGGTTTGTTTATTCGCTTCACTTCCAATATTTTTATCTGGTATATTGTTATGTTAGTTTTTTTTAAACTATTGTAATTGTAAAGTGAAGAAAGAAATGATATAAACTTGAAGGACAAATGCAAACAATCGTTTTTTCTCATAAGAATCCTTGAAACAGTTGGAATTACATACGTGGGCTAAGGACATAAATATTTTTTATATTTTTTAACGCATCATTATTTGTTTAGACCTAAGACAACATAATACAGCTATTACGAAATGATAATAAAGAACATCTCAAAAAAAGTGACCCAACCTAACCTAATGAATGTATAGACAAAAGTGTGGAAAAACAAATTTACGAATAGATTCAAATAATACATTTTATATAAAAGTCAAATAAAATCATGGGAAAATATTTCAAAAACTAAAGAAATGATTAAATTTCAATAAAAGAAGTGCTAAATGAATAAACATTATCTGGATTTGCATTAAAAAAAAATGGCAAATTTTAAAGGCAAGATTATAAATGAGCAAATGTTTTATAAAATTTTACATATCTTTAATTTAAAATGGATACATTTTATAACATTTTAAACGATCCAAAATAACTATAATATTTTTTCCAATAAATATTATTTAAAGCACTGAATTAGTAAAAATTTTGGAATGAGCACCAATTTACAAATTTTCCTATAAACTATTAATTTATTTAACTTAATTAAGACTTAACTAATTTCTTTTAATATGATTATGTATATATAATTAATTTAAGTGGGAATAATATTTATAAATTCTTCCTTCTTTTTTAATCTGTACTAATTTTATAATAATATATAATCTGTATTATAAAATTGTCATTCATATAAAAAAATAGTTTATGTCATAATGTAAAAATATAACACGAATATAAGGAAACAAACATAATGAATACATAATAAATATTATATATATATACATCGTTAAATATTCTAAGCTATTATCAATTATCACATAGGAACGGACCAAATGCGGCTTCGCCAGCTTAGTGTGTTATATTATAACCAAATTCTACAAAATGCTTACATAAATATGCTATTTGAATGTATAAGATATATTGCTGTAAAGTTTCATCTAAATCCCCAGAAACATTCATCTATATAATATTCTAGGACTTCAGTGCTTAAATAAAAAAAATACTAATAAAAAATACATTTTGAATTATCGTCGAATCTACAATTAGATATTCCCCAACTGCGCTATAGTTACTCGGTTTATATTTTTTTTATTAATTCAATAATAGCTTAGAATATTTCATTAATTTTATAAACATTTATAGATCGTCTAAATTACACAAATTTTATATAGGTATAAAAAGTTCCTTACAAAAAGCATCTTTTATCACATTAACTGCGCTAAATACCTAACAAAATTAAAATATTTAAAATTATACTACGCAATACGTTGATTTTGTTCATGGTTTTTTTTTTTATTTCTTTTTGTATGACAATAATAAAAAGCAAGACTCTATAAGTTCTAATTATTAAAATAGGTCGTTGAAAATTGGCGTTCAGTTGGACTAAAAGGTTTAATGTTTGTGACGTCACATATACTTAACTAAATTCGTAAAAAAAAAAGAAATTATCAAAATTAAAATATAATAAACCAAACCTTTTTTTTTTAGAAACATTCAAATTGATCAAACACTATTATTACACAACGATTTTCTGTTAACTTAATAACCTATATTTACATCTTTAAATTTGAAAAATTGAATCTTTTTATTTAAAACAAAAAGAAAAGGGATAAGAAAATTCGTTTATTATTTAATTTTCTTGGCAAAAGTTGAAACTATTACTTTTTCATTAATTGTGGTATTTAAGATTTTGTTTTGATTTTTATTTTCTTCTTTTATGTTCTTTTTAACAAGAAAAAAAATAAGTAAACTTCCTCATTGCATAACAGAATCACCGACAACGGCGAAAGATTGTGGAATAAATAACAAAAGGCAAGAACGTGACTACAAGATGGCCACCACTGCTGTCAAGAGCGTCACAACAACAGAAACAAATCAAATAGAAGTAAATTGAGCGATCGTCATACTTATTCGAAAGTACATTTATTATAAGAGAAATATTAAAATATATAAATTCAAACATCTATTATCACAAAAACTGCGTACAAATCATTCTTATAGACGTCATGTTGAAATTACGATTTCTTAATCGTTAAATATTGGACAAAATGCAAAAAAAACCATCTATTATCACAAAAAAATCGTACAAATCGAAAAAAAATACATAATCATATGAAAACTTAATCTAAACTTTATTTTTATAGACGTAACGTTTAAATTACCTCGTGGACCTCAATTTCCAGCGGAGGAAGAGGAAAGCGGAGACTCGGAGCACTAAGAATATTAGACATAATGCTGCAATGTCTAAAGTAAAATCTGAATTTGTCATGTCTAATTCCTCTAAAGTGGTTAAAGGATTTTTAAAATGGCAATACACCTGTAAATAAATAAAATTCATATGAACATTAATATTATTAAATAAGAAAATAGTTAAAAAAATTGTTAATTTAGTTTTTTGTAGGGTTGGTATTTATGTTTATATATTTATTTTAATGTTTTACTTTATGAGTAAGTAATAATAATCTATCAACAGTTTCATCTGCATATCATTAAATACAGTGAGAACCTAATTCAGTCATTCTCAATTAACCTAATTTAAACATAATCATACCATGGGAATTGAACCCACAACTATCGCTACCACTATATTTGATCCCAAAGAAACCAGGGTTGTTTGGCAAGGCAATTTGCAAGTTTGGCGTGTCTGTGTTTATGTGTATCTATCTGTATGTCTGTTTGTCATGTCATCTGTATGTGGGCTATCATCGTAGCTTCGGTTTTGATTTACTTTTATTTTATTTGAAACGTGACTTAACCGAGAATCTTTTTAGCCATAACAAGTGCAGCCGTTTGAAGATTATCAGCCATTCTATTCGTTTGTTTACTTTTTAGAGCTTTTTGCGTCGGAGGGTGTTAATAATTAATTATTCTAATTAAAAAAAAACATTGTATTACCTGATGACACTGTAATTTAGTCCTATTGTAGGCGTAAGTGGCGAGGGCAGTGCCTTCAAATCCATATCGTATGTACGAAACGTATGTAATCCATCTCAAGTACACTGGTATCGCATCGAATGATACGAAGAAACCACTGAACAGTAAAAACGGCACTGACATTACTGGCGCCAAGAAAACGCCGTTCTGTAAGAAAAAATATATTATAATATTGTTAATAGTAATAATGTGTAAGTTTCTTAAGTAATTATCGAATAATATTAATAATATATAAAATAAATCAAATAAATAAATTAGCTTCACGCTGTGGCCCGCACACAGCAGGGTAGGCGGAGGGAACCTAGTATTAAGACACTCCGTTCCCCACTTTCTGCCGAATTCTGGAGGCATTGCGTGTTGAGTGGCAGAACAACGCTGCGCTTTGCGTCAACACCAAAGCGAAGAAATGGAAATATAAATTTAAATAAATATTTCATCTCCTCGAGTGTGTATTTATAATATACAGGGTGGAAGCGTCAGCGCTCCCTTTACGGTAACTGCATATAGGGTAAAATATTTTATGCCCATATACCTAAATTATCAAGATCCTCAACAGTTTAGACCTAGGTTTTTTTCACTTCACGATGTTTGTCCATACCTGTATTTCGTGTCACGCAGTTACGTATAGATACCAATAACGTAAACGCATACTACTACAAAAATACTACTAAAGGTTAATCAACTTTGAAGTTTGCCGCTAATATCTACGATTCGATTTTGGAATGAGGCGTATGCGGCGGTTACTCTTTGATAGGTTTATGTATGCGTGCGTCGTTCTTGACAAATGGTGTTTTGTATTACAACAATAATTTAATTATTTATTTTGTTTGAAAAATTCACTTTTTAATTTTTAGGATTTTTTTTTAATTATATTAGGCTTTTATAGAGTAGTTAAAATTGTGGTTTCATTTAAAGTGATGCTGACACTTCCACCCTGTATAACAAACATTGTTATAATGATGTGATATAAGTTTGTGTTATTGTTTTCTTCAGCTTGACGCTATAACCCGCATATAACGAGATAGATGATACTGAGTGAATTTTTGAAATATTACATGTAAAACGGCAGAGCTCAATGCCTCGCGTTGTACCATAGAGATATGAAAATATTTAAAAAGTCATTCCTCTAAGTGGGAATCTAACCCACAACTGTTCGCCTTTCGAACTATATGCTGTACCACTGTGCCACGAAGTCAAAAGAGGCATATGTAAATTCTGTAAGTCACATTTTGTGTTCATATATCAAGTAAATGAACATAAAGAGCCAGCACGCACCTGCACGTTCATGGCGGCGCCCACCACCAGCCCCACGCTCTGCGCCACGAAGGCGATGAGCAGGCACGACGACAGGAACATGGAGAAGCGGCTCCACTCCAGCGGCTGCGACGTCAGCAGGTACACTATCACCACGTAGATTATGCAGAATATTGCCTGTTTTTGAAAAAATATACTCGAGTTGATAACCTCCGTCTTTTTCAAGTCGATTAAAAAAAGGAAACAATACATGTAAAAAATGTACTTCTTATTTAGTGTTTACAGTATAAATACAAACTTTAAAAAAAAATACTTTTACCATCCCTTCCGTGGCGAAACTTAAGCCCCGCTCTTTTGTCTTATTACTAGGGCGAGGTAATCGAAATAGTTCAATATCCCTAGTGGGAAACGAACCCACAACCGCTGCCGCATATGTTGCAGTTGCAATTAAATAGAATTTTTAACTAAATATAATTACAATTACCTGGAACGGTATATCGGACACGGTTATCGCCAAATAATACGATCGTAGCGAATACCATCTATTGAAATGTTCCTTTATTAACACCGGCATTTCTAGAGGGACTGGAAATAAAAAAAAAACATAATAAATACAAAATAGAAATAAAGTAAGCAATGAAAATTATAAAATATAAGCAAGGAGTTGTGGATTAATTTAAAATATATTATTCGAACACAAAGCACACATATATCTGTAACTTCACTAAATGATAATTTTTAATATTTATTTAAAAACGTACATGAGCAAAAGGGAAAAAGGAGGGGAAAAGGAGAAAAACAGGAATCGAACCTGCGCCTTTTGTTTACAAAATATCGATGATTTTTACGTTTCTTCATACCTTTAATTTTTTTATTAGTTTATGATTAACAGTTAAAAAGATAATAAAAAAACTACCATTATTTCGTATATGAACCCACACTTATTACAGAGCTATCGAAACACAAATATATATATATATATATACTCACAACTAAGTATAGTAATCGTCATGGACGTGTACATAAGGAAAAGCATGTTGAAGAACAAAAATCCCAAATTCGATAGTACTTTGGAGCCATCGTCGCCTATGTCGTAATACAACGCTCCTATTAGAAAACCGACGAGAATGTGCGCGAAGAGACGCAGGTACATCAGAGTCTACAAATAAATAGAGAAAAAAATATTATTTCTGTCAATAAATAAAAAAAAATTATGGCATTTTTTTTCAAATATTATTTTAGCTTCACGCCGCATCCCGCTTATTTATTTATTTTTTTTTATGGAAAAGGACAAGACAAACGAGCATGCGGGTCACCTGATGGTAAGTGATTACCGCCGCCCACGACCCCGTGCAACACCAGAGGAACTACAGGTGCGTTGCCGTCCTCTAAGGTTGGGCTCCGGAGCCCGGCATTACCTGATGCGAAACGCAGTGGCATAAAGCTACTACTTCACGCCGGTTTTAAATGCCGGGGGTGGTAATGATCCGGTCGAGTCTGCCCATGCGTGTTGCCATTGCTGGCGACGTGACTCTACCACACGTACTTTAGTCGCCTCTTACGACACCACCAGTACCAGGATGATCCTATTCTAGGCCGGGATCACACGGCCATAGCGCGTAAGACAGAGGGCACCTAGTGTTAAGACACTTGGTTCCATACGCACCGCCTCTTTCTGAGACATTGTCGCTCTTTGTCTTGTTAAAAGAGCGAGAAAGTAAAAATATTAAATATTTCATTTCCTGAACTGGGAATCGAACCCTGCACCATGGCTTGCCTCGAAATGTTTATTTGCCACAAATTATATTTCCTCATTGACATAAACATTCTTCGATAATTTTATATTTCTAACAGATAATTGTTTTGTAATTTACAAAGTAATTAACAACCATTAGTATTTCAAACTACCTATCTATGTAATATACGTGTTTATAAATAATAAATTCAATATAACGTGTTAAATCTGTCAAAAAATCCCAACTAGGTTCCCAGGTTCCCTCTGCCTAACCTGCCATGTGCGGAATACAACGTAAAGCTAATAAAAAAGACGAAGAGGAATCTTAAGGACAAAAACGATTTATTAATTTATTTTCTATGTTTAAAGGACAAAGAGAAGTCCGCGACAGTTGCGGGTTCAATAACCACTGAGGGAAATGTATTTTTTAGTATTTTCATTTCCTAGCTCTGGTACAAAGACAAAGCGCGGCGTTAAGTTTCATCACTCAATACTCAATGTCTCTCAAATTGGATTTATGGTTTATACGTGGGATACAACATGGAGCTACAACAATATATGTAATTACTCATTATAAGCAAATTTAGATATTCCAAATTATAAGAATATATTTATACTTCACACTGTACCTCACATATAGCAGTGTAGACAGAGGGAGCCTGGGAACCTAGTATTAAGACTCTCCGTCATCATTAAAAAAATTCCGCACTTTCCATCGAATATATAAGGATAAAATACAACGTACGTCAACAAAAAAACTCGTTCGAACGTGTTTTCAACAAAAAAGCGCATTAATTCCAACTTGAGAAGGTAAAAAAAAACGTCTTTACGTCATAAGTCAATTTTATTTATAACATTTATGAAATTTAATATAAAAATAAATGCATATAATATTTTTATATTCTTCTTATTTTATTTCTTTGTATTTATAAGAAATTGTAATTATAAATACTAGCAATTATTGAATCCGTCGTGGCATAACTGCACTAGCGTGGGACTGTAAGTGCAAGGGTTGTGGGGTTGATTCTCACTTGGGGGAACGCATTATTATTTATCAATATTTTCATTTCCTTGCTTTCCTTACATTTATTATAAATAAATAAATTAAATTAATATGTTCCGTAACACTCGCACCATGAAGAGAAATCCGACGACATATCGTTTATCAAAATTTGTACTTAGTTTAAGAGTCCAGAGGCCTGTCGTGGCGCAGGGGCACAACATGTGACTGTAAAACCGACTGGTTGTGGGTTCGATCCCCACTCGAGGAGATGAAATATTTACTTAAATTTATATTTCCATTTCTTCGGTCTGGTGTCGAGGCAAGGCGCGGCGTTGAGTTCTGCCACTCAACACGCAATGCCTCCAAAATTCGGCAGAAAGTGGGGAACGGAGTGTCTTAACACTAGGTTCCCTCTGCCTACCCTGCTGTGTGCGGGTGTTGTCACATTTAACGGGATCAGAGAAGGAATTTTCACATCGAGCGATGCATGATGATGAGCGATGAATTGAAACATCGAGTGTAGATTAACAGAACTCAAGCTGCGCGTTATCTCAAAATTAACTCGGAGATAATTATGACGATAGCCTCAATTACGAAACTAAATTTAAGCAATATGGATTGATATTTGCTACACTTCTCTCTACAAATCTAAAATTTATTAAAAATACTTACCCAGTCTCGTCTACTAAAAAGTAATGTTCGTTTCAAGACCACCCAAAACTGCGTTAATTCTGACGTAGCATAACGCCGCGGAGATCCGTCCGTGCCTAGTAAAGCCACTTCCACATTATCTGGCTTTTCGGTGTCGACTTGTACTACAAGAGCTTCATCTGGTAAAATAATAAGAAAAATAATGTTACATTTTTTGTTAGCATTTTAATACAATTTATATAATAAATGAAAATAATAATATTAATTAAATTAAATATTTTTGTGATAAGTTTGTTTTGTTCATTTATTATGGTGAAAAATCTATGATAAGTGTTTTTTAACTTCACACTGTATCCAATATATGGCTGAGCATGCTGAGGAAATCTAATGATAAACACTCCGTTCCCAGCTGTCCACTCAATTTTCGTGTTGAGTGGCGGAACTCAACAGCTTTTTGTGTTGTTACTAAAACGAGGAATTTAAAATAACTCAAGCAGTGTCAAACCCATAACCGTCGCGTATACAGTTAGATGCTGAGCCGCCGCATCTCGACGCCTAAATATATATTCATACATTGTATTTATAGCACGTTTTTATAAATAAAAAAATATCATCATTGAGTTAAGAAAACTAAAGTATATTTGACCGAAAACAGTAGAAAAAACAAGTAATTTCATACATTTTTTTTTATATTTCAAACCTTAAAAAAGGGCAAAGACCAACAAATCTTCAATATATCATTAATTTATCTTATAACTTGCAAATCACTTGGAGGTTTCTGACACCGGGTTCAAGGTACCCAACTACGAAACAATGTAAGGTCATTTGAAAAGACAAACTTGGAAATAAATACAGATGTCTTTGTCTTATCTTGTATAAATTATCAATCTTTTTAATGTATATAAATGCATATATTGAGTTAATGGTTATAAAGTGTAGACTAAACTAAAAAGTAGACTAAACAATAAATGAAAATTTAAAAATCAGCTTTACGTTGTATTCCGCATACAGCAGAGTAGGCTGAGGGAACCTAGTTTTAAGGCACTGCGTTCCCCACTAAACAATATATTTTCAATATTATATATGTGAAGGGGATATATAGAGCATGACCAGCGTGTAAGACTGTAAGTCAAACGGTTATGAGTTCGATTCCCACTCAAGAAAATAAAACATTTAAATGTTCATTTCTTCGCTCTGGCACCGACTTCCGCCTCTTAGCACACAATGCCTCCAAAATTTGGCGGATATTGAGGATGGAGTGTCTTAACACTAAATTGCTGTTTCTCTGCCTACTCTGCTATGTGCAAAATAGATAGCGTGAAGCTAAAAAAACAATATATATACATATATAGGTAGGTAGGTAGGTAGGTAGGTAGGTAGGTAGGTATACATGCATCTATAGGTCATCAAAAGCAAGACAAAGCCTAAAATCAAATGCACACAGTAATCTATAAATAATTACAGGGCGGTCACGACTCGTCGACCGTACTGTGTGTAATATTTGTTATTTAGAAAAACTTTTAAATACTTCTTCTTTACAAATACGATATCCTAAATACAACTACTTACAATTTAATAACATAATCGCTGGTATTGTTTATAAATTTATAATAACGTTGTTATAAATATGACGATACTACGTTTTTATGAAAGATAGACTAAACATTTAATGTGTCACTTTTTATTTTGCGAAATAAGAAATAAAAACCTAGTAACTACTGTCTGGTGTCATTCTATTTCAGACAGAAACATGTTTTATAAACCTTTTAGAACATATTATAATCATCTTAACATCTACATGTATAATCCATTAGTAAATAAATAAAACATTTTTTTAACTTCACACAGATACTCAGAGAGAACGTTATCCGAGGGAGAACGGGATCCTAGTGCGAAAAGCCTAGAGCGAAATCTCAAGGCATTGCCTGATGATTGGGGGAACTAAACGCCGCGCTATGCCTCGCACCAGAGCGAATAAATGAAAATATTAAATATTTTATTTGCTCAAGTGGGAATCCAAGTCACAACTTGGTACGTTAATAATCACACATTTGGGCCCCTGTGCCACGACTGGCCTCAAATATAATTCTATATCATTCCCGCGAGAAAGACTCGAACTCACTACCATAATTTTCAAATTGTCGTATCTACAGTACAAATATAATGTACAAATACGATATTTTGATACAAACAGGAAATCATTTAAAACTTTGACCTTTGCTATCGCAAATTAACAGATAATAATATAATATTCGTGCTATGTTATATACAATTATATGTCACAATAGATAAAATTACTGTTTCAATGTCTATAGTATTATTCTGTCAACATTTTTTTTAATTGAATTATTGTTTCTTCCTCAATCCTACAAAGATAATCTGCGTCAAATTGACTTGATTCAAATTGACGCTAGAAGCTTCCATGAGGGATATGTATCATACAAGACAAGTATCATCGATTTTGAAACCTCGAGCCCCGCAGGAGGCGCCCTTACAGCCGTCGAATCCTCACAGGCAGCCACATAGTGCTTGCATTTCCTCAGGGACAGAGTACCCTCTTCCCTCCCCCCCGTTTCGCTGTAAAAGCCAATAGGGCTAATAGCAATAACCTCATGATCGAGAAAAAAAAACGATTTTGAAATATAACGTTGTGTCAGTCGAAATGACGCATGACTATCTTTTACGTAGCTTTTGAGATTTTAATTTATGGAGTATTTTTATTGGTTTTCGTCTTATTTTATACTTAATATCTCATTTTATATAATTTTTTATGCACATTAATACCTTAATATATGGACTATAGCACATATATTTTTATTTATGTACTACAGTACATGTGCATAGTTTTGAATTCGATATTTTGTTTTGATTACGTACTTTTTTTCCTCTAAAACAATTCAATTTAAAATGTTATACTTAATATCATATAATAAGCATACTAAAATTAAGAAAGCAAAGGGCAAACTGAAAATAAATGATTTTTATAATGAAGTTAAGGGCCGAATGAACAGTAGACCAAATGTATTCTGAGACCTGTTAACCTAATGTTAAGAAACTCCATTTTCATTGAGGCATTTCTGTATCCTACTTTCCGCCAAATTCTCGGAACTTTGAATTAAAAATATTAAATATTTCATTCCGCGAGTGGGAATCGAACTCACAACCGTCGCGTTTAGTCGCACGCTTGTGCTCCTGCGCAGTTAGGGCCTCGGTTATAAACGTAAATCTAATTTTAATTGGAGATCAGATCTGTTAGTTGAACAGTTTTTAATTTTTAAATAATATAAAAACATGCAGTGACGTTGCGTCACTGCACTTTTGCACAGAGTAGTTATTATAACATATACAAACATAGTACAGAATATAACCAAATAAATATATATATTTTTAGTAGCTTTGGAATCATACTTTACAGAGTTGACAAAGAAAATCCAATTTCGAGACACTCTATTATCCACTTTCACCCGTATTATAATATTTTAAAATTATGAGTTGCGAACTTAACCCACACACACAAATAAATAGTTATGAATTTACAGTTTATAATTGTCAAAATCATTTATTCCTATTCAATAGTCAATATTATTACTCATTGTTTATTGCCTTTTATATTGACGTTAAAATCGACCTTTGTCACTGCATATCTCTAGAATAAAATACATAATTGGATTAAAAATCAATTGTGTTATGACGACATTTGTAATGTATGAGAGAATTTTAACTGTAAACAAGGGTCGCAGGTTCAATTCAATAATAATTTATGAGACAAATATTTAAACTAATAATTTAATTGTGTACAGACTGACACTTGTATTATCAATACATGTTTATTGTCAATGACAAGAAGTAAAACATGTTTCTTACCCGACTGCGTTAGAAGGAGGGTAATGTTCGAAAGCATGTTTGACTATTTCTTATTTATATCCTACGGCTCAAAAGACTGGGTGGTTTTTGTTAGGTATTTATATACCTGCTGTCGTTGATTTTATCAGTATCGTGGTAACGACATAGACTATATATTTTTTGAAATGGAACCCAAATAGAAAATTAAAAAAAGGGGGAAATAAGGGGAGTTTATTTGCTTTGCTATAGCAATACTACAATCAAATTAAAGCAATTGAAAAAATATTTTGTCTCAAATAAAATTAAATATTATAAAAACAAAAAAAAAATCTTAACATATCTAATAAGATGCACAGAGAAACTTACCAAAACTAAATTTGTAAAAAAAAGTATTTAGTTTAACTTGCTTTTTAACCGACTTCGTTTTTAAAAAAACGGTAAAAGCTCTATAATAGTTAACTATATTTATACTTTCGGTTCATTATTTTTAAGCAGTCTCTTTTCTTTGTTGTTATTATAACAATTTTATTTCTTAGGTGTTGACGCACTTTAATACTTCACACGTTGTAGTGTTGACAGTGAATTTATTTACACAACGAAATCATGTGAATTAATTTATATATATATACTTTCTTTTCTATTTAACTTTTGGCTATCATCATCAAATAAGTTATACGTTTACATTCGTTAATTTTTTTAATTTTTTTGTGTATCAAAGATCTAGTTCAACAATATACATTTTTTTTAGCTTCACGCAGTATTCCCCGCAATGAGTCCGCAATCAACATGGTAGGCGGAGAGAACCCATAATGTTAATACACTCCGTTCCCCACTGGCCAGCGAATTTCAAGACATTGCGTGTTGAGTAAAGCTCACTCAACGCCGCTCTCTACCTAACAAGCTAGAATTAGCAAGCTAGAACTGCTCTGCTTAACACCGACACACCGGGGCTTTTACACGACGGCCTCAACTATTATTTACGAAATAAGTCAATCATATATGACTGTCCCATAGTAAAATTAAAATAAAAACAAATGGTATTCATGAAGGAAATATCCTACTACATTAATATGCAGAAACGCAAACGAAACAATCTCTATTGTTTTTACAATGGAACATTTATAGAAATACATGCTATATACAAAATGACTGATGTTTTTAAATTCTTTTATATTTATGTATTTATTAGACAAGATCATTTTGACCCAGATAAATAATATGTTTATATACGCGATGGTTGTGGGTTCGAAATAATATCCTTACACCGCTAATATGAAAGTTTATGACCAATGTCCACCATATTGGTTTTACTTTCACGAAAAATTATACTGTTATAAATAAAACTTGATAGTATTGTTGGCAACACGATTCTTATTCATTCTACCCTACAACTTATTTATTAGCGATCGTATAAAAGACCGCACGGATATTGTACGGGCAGTCTTGGCTCTGGTGTGGCTCGGAGCACTACTCGTGCTCTGCCACTGACTAACCTCGACTATTCGGATAATTGATTATTTAGTTAATCGATTATTATCGTAATTATGAATGTGGTTAACACCTATTTGTAATTACATTGGGCTGGAGCAGTGAAGGCGAGTGTTTGTTACAGTAAAGGGTACCCTGAAGCCTACACCTGTGGTCGCAAGTCCCAGGCACTGCTCCGAGCTTCTGAGTGTTTGTACATGTGTCATGTGTTCACATATGATTAGAACCAAAGGCCAGGACATGGCCGAGGCTCTACTCGTTTATTATTTACGCCCACCGTCAACATCAGAAGTGGGATGGACCAAGCAGGTTCATCCTCTCACGCTGAAGGAAGAAACATACCAAGGAATTCGGAGACACTCTTGGCATTGGCTAATATTCTGGAGAGTGGAGACGCTGTCTAAGCAACAACAGGCCAGTATGCAAGTTAATCATGAGTTCCTTGCAGGTTTATTTAGTAATTCAACTACAACAACACAAAGACCAAGACTGAGTGATATTGCTTCATTCAATCCAGATCCAGACTGGTGTGATCAGGTTGACCAAGCAGAAAGAAACCACTGGAATTTAAGCGAGCCGTGATAAAATATACACTAAGAGTATAATCTGGAATATTGCTCAATAATTTTATAATATCATTTGAATATTGACATGTGGGCTCAAAGTTGATCTTGGTACTCTTAAGTGAGAAAAATACTCTTTAAGAGGGAGACGACTTTGACAACTTGGTACGCTTAAGTGAGTGAAATGCTCTTTAAGGCCAAGTTGTGTTGAGCTATGAGTCTGGGTTCCTAAGTGTGGCATAGTCCCTTTAGGTTTCCTAAGTGTTGCATAGTCCCTTTAGGTTTCCTAAGTGTGGCATAGTCCCTTTAGGGTTTCCTAAGTGCGGCATATTCCTTTTAAGTTGGGTCATGTTGTCGAGCTATTTCAGTGTAAAGAATGATAAAATGAGCAAAATTCCATTATGGGACTGTTTTATGATACAGTATAATTTAGGCGCACGACCAACTGCTGTTTACTGTTACAGTGATTTATCCCGACTCGTGGGGTGCCCGGGGCGGGCACCATGCAGGATGGCCGTGTTGGCAACACGATTCTTATTCATTCTACCCTACAACTTATTTATTAGCGATCGTATAAAAGACCGCACGGATATTGTACGGGCAGTCTTGGCTCTGGTGTGGCTCGGAGCACTACTCGTGCTCTGCCACTGACTAACCTCGACTATTCGGATAATTGATTATTTAGTTAATCGATTATTATCGTAATTATGAATGTGGTTAACACCTATTTGTAATTACATTGGGCTGGAGCAGTGAAGGCGAGTGTTTGTTACAGTAAAGGGTACCCTGAAGCCTACACCTGTGGTCGCAAGTCCCAGGCACTGCTCCGAGCTTCTGAGTGTTTGTACATGTGTCATGTGTTCACATATGATTAGAACCAAAGGCCAGGACATGGCCGAGGCTCTACTCGTTTATTATTTACGCCCACCGTCGACAGTATTATAACTTATACATCAGAATATCACATAGCCTACGATTTACGTAAAGATTTTCTATAATTTCTTTAAATATATCCGAATGAACCAAAAACAAAAAGATATTACACAATAACTTACTTTTGCCTTTAGACATTTCATTGGCCGCATATTGTAAAATTCCATTTTGTATATTAGTACCATTGGTCCCGTTAGTCCCGTTAGGCACGTCCGCCATTTTGTCCTGTATTTGAGACGCATCGTTTTTATTCCAGTTATCGTTTTTCAATGATTTCTCCATATCATTCTTATTGTTATACGCTGCAAGTTTCGGTAGCGGCATTCCATTTCTGTAAATTAGAATGTAAAATAATAAAACACTCTCCACTCTCCTAGTTGGAAATGGGTACCATTAAGGTACCCATTTTCCGTCTACACAGGGCCTATTAAGAAACGCCTAACGCACCATTTTGTCTTAAATCAACGTGACTGGAAAAATTCTTAAAAAGGCATTCGAGTCTGCAGTCCTCATATACAATGAAGAAAGATTTAAATGCGTCACGTAGGCGTTTTTTTTTTCTTTATTGAAAAATAACGTAAACGAAATAGATAATGAAGAATTTCAATAACTAATAATTACAGATAAAATATAAGATGAGATAAAAAAAATATGATAAAGTGAAAAATTCACTCAACCTTCATAACTATATCGTAATTAGAAACAATAATTGCTTATAATTATTGTAAATTCTTACTAGAAAATAATTATCACATTTTGTAGTCTGATAAAGTAATATAGATATTTACGTAAGTAGCACGCTTGTGCCACTGCGCCACGAAGGTTTATTTTTTTATGTTTAAAGAATAGAATATAAATGATCTTGCCCACGTAATAAAGAAAATGTCTAAAATGTATAAAATCAAATCAAATCAGCTTCACGCTGCATCCCGCACACAGCAGGGTAGGCAGAGGGAACCTAGCGTTAAGACACTCCATTCCCCACTTTCTGCTGAATTCTGGAGGCATTGCGTGTTGAGTAGCAGAACTCAACGCCGCGCTTGTCCTTGACACCAGAGCGAAGAAATGGAAGTATAAATTTAAGTAAATATTTCATCACCTCGAGTGGGGAACGAACCTACAACCAGTCGATTTACAGTGCCCCTGCGCCACGACTGGCCTAGAATATCATTACAAAATTGATTTCACAGTTTATTTACAAAATATTTCAATATTTATTAAAAGAAATAAACAATACATTTTATCCAGTGTCTTAATTATTATATGAATAAAATGTCTCATGTCTTAATGTCATGCTATTGTAGGTTAATCGTTAAACGTGAAATGGATTCAATTAAGACTGAGAAACCCATTTTGCTATGATAATTTGTATAATTTTATAATGGTTGAAGAAAAATCAAACAACTATAATATGTTGTATTTTAGTTCCTTATAAAAAACTTCAATAGAATAAGACATCCGCCCATTTTTTAAATCGTATAATTTTAATCTAAAAATTGTGATAAGATATATCAATTAGTTTTTTTTAATATATTATTGGTTTCCAAAGACAACCACTCTTTATATATAAAATGTATTTTTCATTGTTTGTTTGTTTCCCTAATTTTCTTAAGCTTCACGCTGCATCCTTCACAGCAGGGAAAGCAGAGGAAACATAGTGTCAATAAATTCTGTTGCCATTGAAACAGTACGGAACTGTTCCCCACTTTCAACCGAATTGAAGTCCCGAATCTACAGTCACTCGCTGACACCTCTGCACAACGGCCACCCCCATTCCCTAGTTAGTTTTCAGAACACAACACAAAATGTTTCCATAGTTAATAAAAGAAAACGGAAACTAAAGAGTCCAAACACAAAATTTTCCCTTTCTGCTAAAAAACTAAACAAAAAAGAACCCATTATTTTGAAATAAATAATAGCTATAAATAAACATACCTAATATCATTCTTTCCATTTTCAATGGCTCGAACCAATTTGCCTGTATTGTCACCATATTCACCACATGATACTTCTATTATGAAAGACGCTGGATTATGGTAGGACGGACATTGTAAATTTAAACTGCCGAGCCATTCCACTGAAATAAAATAAAAAAGTTAAAATAAAAAATCAGCTTCACGCTGTATCCCGAACACAGCAGGGTAGGTAGAGGGAACCTAGTGTTAAGATTATAAATTGTATAGTATATCGGATATACATATAATACAATTCCATACAAGATTTGAACCTACGACCATTTCTTATAAATACGAATATACTTCATAAATTAGATATATGTATGTATGTCACAGCAAGTCTTTACAAAGGCGTCAATTATATAGTGCGGTACTAATTGTATCTTATTTGTTCCGTATAATTAATGATTAGATAAGCGTCCAAAGGTCAATCGGTAGACCTAATCAATGTGTTGTGGACATTCATTAAAATAAAAAAAACATTAAAATAAAAAAATGTGATGACATTTAAAAAATGATACTTGAGACTTTTAAAAAACCTAACTACTAGTTGAAGTTAAAAAAGTAACAACTTAAAAATGTTTTTGTTAAAGTTAAATGTCAACAATTAAAAGTTACTTTTGATGTAAAATTAGCATTGACATATGAAAAGTACAGATATGAAGGACATTTTGTTACTTTTTGAATGATACGTCATTATAAACCTGTAAGTATTGTTTGGATTATTTTAAGCAAGACAAAAATCGACATATTATAAAAATAAAAAATAAATAACTAAATTAGCTTCACGCTGCATCCCGCACACAGCAGGGTAGGCAGAGGGAACTTAGTGTTAAAACACTCCGTTCCCCACTTTCTGCCGAATTCTGGAGGCATTGAGTGTTGAGTGGCAGAACTCAACGCCGCGCTTAACCTCGACACCAAAGCGAAGAAATGAAAATATAAATATAAGTAAATATTTCATCTCCTCGAGTAGGGATCGAACCCACAACCAGTCGGTTTTGCAGTCACACCTCGTGCCGCTGAGCCACGACCGGCCTCAACATATTATATGCGAATTTATATATAATCCTCATTTAAACTATTGATGTAGTATCACAATTTGTACATAAACAAGAACATAAACACGACAGTCTGGTTGATAACATAAATACCTATACACAAAATAAAAATATAAAAAAAATGATGAATGATAAAAAAAAACAAAATAGTCATACCCAATCTTCCAGTACTGCCTTGATACACGCACTGTCCATCCGCCAGCGTATACAAATGATCAAACATTTCAAATAAACGAGCCGATGGCTGATGTATCGTGCAAATAATAGTCCTACCACCCCTTGCCAGAGTTTTCAACAAGGATATACATTGGAAACAGGATGAGCTGTCCAAACCTGATGTGGGCTCATCAAAGAACATTATAGGAGGGTTGTTAACCAGCTCCAGGGCTATGGACAAGCGCTTCTTTTGACCCCCTGAAAGGTTAGATGTCATTGTTTTGTGGTGTTCCGATAGACCAAGGGTCTCCAGGATTTCTTGGATCTGTAAAAGAAAAAAAATGAAGAAACTTTGTAATATTTAAATAGTTTATAGATTTGCATATTAAGATTTTTTTAAAGAACCTTTTGAAATAAAATATATTTGTAAAGTCATCCAAATTACAACAATTACTGTTAGAAATATAAATATTTAGATATTTACAAATATAGTGTAAAAGTTAGTTACTAATCAGAATGTAAACGCTACAATGTAAAAGAATGAAATCATTGACACAGAACGTAAATTAAAACGATGACCTTATCTTGACCTTAGATTTTTTTACGTCAACTTTTTTTATAAATTAAAAACAATACAATAATTTATTTGTTGCAATTTGTAACCAATTTAAAAAAAAAAGTTTAATAACCTATTGAAAAACATAATGCCATAATTAATAAGTAAATTGGTTCTCTTTTTCAGTCTATTTTGGAGATTTTGTTGAGTTGACCATTTTATACTTTAAATCAATCAAACGTTTCAGTTGATATCATAACAATTTATTTTAGCTATTCGTTAAGTAACCAGATTCGTTAAGTAGCTTGAGCACGCGTGGGTAAACTATTAATATTATTAAAAACATATCATTTTATTGCAATATTTTTTGCGTTAAGTGTTTATTAATTTCTTATCTATTGAATTTAAGGGGATGTCCAAAGGGAACTTAATATTTAAAGGATTGTTCTCAGCATTTGGATATTTGAACTATAAAGTTTTATGCTAACATACCACTTCTTCCTTATCAGCTCTTGTAGTAGCACTCGGTAATTTCAAAGCAGTAGCTACCGCCATGGCTTCCTCGACAGTCAAATTTCCATGCAATTGATTATCTTGCATGATATAGCACGATAGCTTTCTAAAGCTAGACAGATTGCGCTCCATACCGTTTACTGTGATGCTGCCCTCCATTCCGGATGTCCTGGGAACAAAGGAAAAAAAATGTATTGAAAAAAACATATTGGAAACCGGAGTGACTAATCATTTTTTTTTTGTCTAATACGTAAGTCTATTAGAGTTTTGCTTAGACTGCGTATTTCGGGAGATGTGTATAAAGAATAGTTGGACCATATATATTTGAACATTGGCTGATGCTACATTTGACAATATGTATAAATATTTTGCTAGCAATAAATGAAAAGTCGTATATTAAATAGTATTTAAAACGATGTATGTACACAAATTAGTTGTGAATAGTAATTATTTTCTTTTTGTCTATTTTTATTCCTGATGTATTACCATATATCAGGAATAAAAATAGAAAAGAAAGATATACTACCAGCCCTAAAGATTGCATAAATCCAGCATCACGCTGTACCTGCATGTAGGCAGGATAGACAGAGAGAACCTAGTGCGAAGACATTCCGCTCTCCAATTTCCGTCTTATTCTGTAGGCATTGTGTGTTGAGTGGCGTAACTCAACGCCGCGCTTTTAGCTAGACACCAGAGTGCAGCGACCACATATTGCACTTATGCTTTGCGTAAATATTGCAAAATACAATATCGCACAAAGTTGACAAAGGAAACATGTGCTAAATATAAACATTTCTCGGAGTAGGAATCGTTAGGATTGACAAATATATTTTATAAAAATTTTAACATAAAACAACTTTTAAAGATATTGGAGTTACTAAGATTGATATGACTTTGAGATCATTTCTGGAGGCTTATATGACAATGGGTCACTGTCCTTCGTCATCTAGGGGAGTACTATTAAAAAAACAAGCCGATTCTTTGAGAATTTCTAACAAAAAACAATTTTTCAATTTAGAAACACCTACTGAGCATGCATATATGTAGAGTGTAAACCTTCTACCAGCCTATTAAACAAATTCTACGGAGAGACAAAAAACATTTAACAAAACTATGAATATGTATATGTATTAACCGGTTTTTACAAATTAGAAAATTAATTTGATTTCTCTACTAGGCATATGAAGTAAAATAAAGGTCAAATTGTAAATTATTTACATATAAAAATGTTATACATAAGGAAAAAATAAACAGATTTAACAGGTTTACTTACAAATCCGACGATATGTCATTTAGAACATATCAATTGCAGCCCTAAATAAACGATTTTTCAAAATAAGATGTAAAACGTGGGTTATAAATAAGTACTTCGCTTGATTACTAGGCATAGCAAGTTTCAAGATGATATCTTACAAAAGAGCCTTGAGTGTCTGTCCTTATTGTATCATCTTTTTTGCAATTCAATTAATATTCTTATTCTGTCTATGAAATGGAGGAAATTTTTTTACGCTTATTTTCATGCATTTTTTTAACTTCACGCTGTCTTCCGCACATAGCAGAGTATGCAAAGGGAACCAGGCAACCTAGTACCCAGGTTCCCATTAAGGCACTTCCGTTCCCCATGCATAATTCTTAAATAATTAATTTTTATTATTCTTTATTGTATTTAACGTGGGTATGATATTGTTCGTTTGAGCAATCATGATGCGTTCTAGCAAACAGAAAATATGTTTTCTCTATTCTTACCGCATGTTATGTTTTGCGATAAGCAAAATTTTATAAATATTTTTGCAAAAGTAGTTAGCAGAAGAATTTAACACGTTTAAATTTGTATCCGCTACTTAATACCACCTCCAGGTTTTGATGGTAAATAGGGAACGGAAGTGCCTTGATAGGAACGGAGAAAGATTTATTTAAAGTCGAAAAATTATGAAAATCTATTAACATAATCTATTCACTATTAGTTGACATATAAATAATGTATAAAATGAAGATAATTTCAGCATTATCGCAAACTGATTTACATCAAGGACACGAAATCAAATCAACCTCCAATGCCAAGTATAACGTGGTCGATAGTGTCAAGGTGTACGAAATAATCAAAAAATCTGTTTAAAATGTATTTACAGTACGGTCGACGAGTCGTGCCCGCCCCGGAGTTAACTTTTTACTTTTGATTACTTTCTTCCAGAATGTGTAAAAATTCAGATAGCCTGACTTCATTCAGGGTGACCACGATTCGTCTACCATACTATATTTATTACTTTATCTTATTTTTTTCACCTTCAAACTATATCACGCTAGGAGGGTAGTTAGAAAGGACCTAATGCTGTGCTTCACTTTTGGACCGAATTAGTGACATTGCGTGTTGGGTGGTTTCAGGGAGGTGAATCATGAAAAGAATAAATTTTCTTGACAGGGAATCGAACACACAACTATTGTATCGAGGTCCTAATGCTCAACCGTGGTCCAAATTATCTTATGTTAGCGTATTAGTTATAAAAACTCAGATAAAATATAGATAACATTTTGAGAATTATTATGTATTATGATGTCAGCCAAAAAAAATAACATTAAGATAACTACTGAATACACCGAACAAAAACCAAAAAAATAATATACGACTCCCAAAATATCGTAATTAGTTATAAAAATTATGGCCGCTTATATCGCAATAAACGTGTATTTCGACACTAAAAAGAGAATCAAAATTAATAGGGTACTTTCGGTTGACCTAGAATTATGAAATTTGGCAGCTAGCATCTATAGGTCGAACTTGTTCAGGGAAAATTCTGAAAACTATACATTTCTGGTCAAATCCTAAAAAATAATAGGCTAGAAAGGGAGGCAAATTTTTGTACTAAAGCCTGGCTAGTTCAACTGAAGTATCAGATGAAAGATGATTAAATTTCAAAAAAAGCTCGAGAACTTCACTTTTTGTACGGAACCCCCGGTGGGCAAGCCCTACACGCGCTCGTCCGTTTTTTTCAATTAATTCAACAAATTAAATGTACTTTAAGTCTTTTTGAATAAAGAATTCAATTTTTTTATAGTTGTCCGCTGTATATCGCATAGCTGCAGCAGGATAGGCAGAGGGCACATAGTTAAGACACTCCGCCAATTTTTCGGGACATGGCGAAACTTAACGCCGCGCCGTCACTGTTACCAGAGCGACGAAAAAAAAACAATTAATACCACCGAGTGTCCCCAACGCTGATCAGGCGGTGTGCCACTGCGCCACTACGGCCTAAGTTTTTATAATACCAGATATAAATATACCAACACTAAGTGCACCTATTGGTAACAACATAATAATTATCTTATCCGTTGTTCGTTGATTGCCAAATCTGATTTTAATCGCCGAACTAACTATATACACACTAACGATATTGTAGTTGATTATTTAAATCAGTTTTATATTATAGCGTTACAAAATATCTACGCATGGATGAGCTGGAGGATAGGCTTTTTTTTTCAATGGTCCATAATAAAATGGCAAATATTGATTAGAATGTCTATTTGTATAAATAAATGAATTTTCCTTTGCTCATTTAGGAATGATATTCTTAAGGCTGTTTGAGCTATTTTTTAAGCAGCTGAGAAATTTAATGAAGAGACTATACTCTTATTTCTGGGAGTGATAGAAGTGAACCCCAGGGGAGAGTCGGGGGGTTCACAATTTGTAAGCGGAGATCCACGAAATTTATCTGTTTTCTATAGTGAAATGTTGAATTAATGTATGCACATTGATTTTTGGATTTGGTTAAATGGCGGAACTCAACGCCATGTTTAGTATGTCAGGGCGAGGAAAATAGTTTATTCCCTTGAGCGGGGACGGAACCTGTAACCATCTCGTTTAGAATCAGGCGCTCTCCTACTTCGCGGAACGAGAAACCATTGACCCTCTAGATATAAAGCCCAACTAAAATGTGGATAAAACATCATTTTGCAGTACCTACTGTCTATTTACAATAATAAAATAAGGAAACTCGTCTGACAAGAAATATTTTAATTGAGATCATTAAGAAAATTCTCTTCGAATGAACGTTATTTTACCTTGTTACCTTGCACTTAACAATTTTTTTTTTGGTAACTTGTTGATATTTATTAAGTATTTTTATAAACGGAACAATTTTAAATACCTAAATATGTCACAAAAGTGATTTTAATTATGAACAATTCGAGGATTTTAATGAGCAATTGAGGCCGCCGTGCCGCAGTGGCACAAACGTGTCTTTAAATGCGACGATTGTGAGTTCTATTCCCACTCAGGGTAAAAAATATTTCTTATTTACATTTTCATTTCATCTCTATTGTATTATTCTGCTATATGCGGGATATAGCGTGAAGCTAAAAGAAAATCGAAGATAAATGTGCGCAACGCTAATTAGAAAATAAATTTACTAACATTTTCTTTTTACGGTTTTACACATATATATATAGAGTGATTTCAATATCTCTCGAGAGACGAGAGAAGAACAGACAGACATACTACTTTTTTATGTCTGTCTGTTCTTCTGTTAGTTCGGCCTCTATGATTTCAACATAACTATTCTAGTATTCCACTCAATGTTTTGCCCGTGTAGACAACACAGTTCTGGTTATATAGCTATTTTCCATTTTAATATAAAAAAATCCTTTATAACATCAAAAATTGTCGATACTTACAAATTTTCCATATAATTTACATTTTACCATATAAAACACGAATGTATAATACTATAATAATCCCAGTAAATAATCAATTAAAGTAAAGACACAAATTATATTTCAACATATTTAATGCAACATTGACAAACACCAACATTTAAAAGATAACGTGAGTACGGAAAACGTTTGATTTTAAAAATAATATTATTTTTTTATATTATTTTGTTTTTTAGCTTCACGCTGTATCCCGCACACGGCAGTGGCATAGGCATAGGGAACCTGGGAACTTAGTGTCAGGACATATTCGTTTTTCGCCTGAGCAGTATAATGGTAACAATATATTTGGGAAGAATGTTCAGTAGAGATGGCAGATACGAGATGGATGTGGAAGGGCTGTATTGCTGCCGGTAACAGGGTTAACGAAGCCTCAGCTGCATTGGTGAGACGGCAAAACGTCAGCATAGCTGCGCTTTTGGCCGTACACAATGCAGTGTTGGTACCGACGCTGTTAAACGACAGCGAGACGTGGGTATTACAGAAGAAGAATGAAAGACAGATGAATGCCGTGGAGAAGCGATCTGTTCGTAGGATATGCGGATTCAGCTTAGATCGAACCCGCAATGAAGAGGTACACAGAATGGCAGGTACTAGCGAGGATGTCACGATGAGACTGAAGAAGAACGTGCTCAGCTGGTTTGGGCACGTCGAACGAATGAGTGGTGAAAGAATGGCAAAAAACGATTTATGATGGAAAAGTGAGTGGTAAGAGAGATAGGGGGAGACCTCAGTTGACCTTCGAAAACACAGTATCAAAGACACCTGGGGGAAGGTGACGTAAAAAGCATGAGGACCTCCCGGAGGGCATGTATGAAGGTTGATGACAGTGGACGAGGCGAAAGAGGTATGTAGAGACGTAGCGTTTCGCGCTCCGTTCTCTCTGATTTATTTCCCCGAGTGTAACCCACGCTCTTGGGCGCACGACGACCTCTACATTATATAAATAAAGTGTGACTGTAAAACTGACTGGTTGTGGGTTCGATCCCCACTCGAGGAGATGAAATATTTACTCAAATTTATATTTTAATTTTTTCTCCCTGGTGTCGAGGACAAACGCGGCGTTGAGTTCTGTCACTCAACATGCAATGCCCCCAGATTCGGCAGAAAAATGGGAACGGAGTGTCTTAACACTGGGTTCCCTCTGCCTACCCTGCAGTGTGCGGGATACAGCGTGAAGCTGATTTTATTTAATTTTTTTTTATATATATATAACAGTCCAGTAAATTCAGTAAAGTTAAGTATAGTTTTCGTTTAAAGATAAAGGAGTTCCCACGCATTAAAATACAGACTATGTTTTGATTGACAACAGCCTCAATTTTAATATACCTAATCAAAATGAAACTTGCTTAGCGAAGGTACATGTAAACCACAAAAATATTCTCGAAGTTTTATCGTTAATAGGTCTCAGCTTACAAAAAATAATGATATATGATTCACTTTATGTTTATGAAATATATATTTATATGGTTTTTGAACTTATATGACTATATGCTTTTTATTTTATTTTTTTCTCTTCACGGGGTACTAATTTTAAGACACTCCGTTTCCCACTATCCGAGACATTGCTTGCTGAGTGGCGGAACTCAAAGCCGCGCTTTACCTATAAATAAATAATCCATTTCCCCGTGCCGAAATTGAACCCACAATTCAAGTTCTGTCACACGCTTGTACCATTTCGCCACAACGGCCCGACTTAAGCTTGCTTGGCTGCTTATAGAGTGTAACTTATGCACAACTTGAGATAAATTGATCATTAAAACATCATGGCAAGGATCATAAAGTCAACACAAACAAACTACTATTTAATACATTGGAAAAATTAAAATAATGGAATGCCTCCGCTAAGATCTAACCCACCACCATCGTTTTTAGTATCTACTACGCCACGATAGCATCCTTCTTACTATTAATAATAAATAGATATTATTATTTTATAATTTTAAAATATAGGACAAGTAACAGCCAAATGCCAGCCGTAAATCAGGAAATACATATAATTACGCAAATTATTTATATACTGGCGCGTCATACCTACACTTCATTTACATCGTATAGGTACTATACTTGACAATATTACTCAACAAAAATCTATTTACACTTACTAATTTACTATATTACATACATAGACTACAAAATATGTTTTTTTTATGCTTCACGCTGTATCCCGCTCGAGGCACGACTCGGTTTCCATTAAAAACGTCAGTTTTCTACTTTTCGCCGAATTCTGAAGGATGAGTGGCGGAGCTGAACGCCGCGCTTTGCCTCGGTACCAGCGAGCGAAGCAATGAAAATATTAAATTATTCATTTCCTTGTGTAGGAATCGGCCTCTGCGACGACTGGCCTCATAAAAAAAATAGCTTTTCTTTTTTGGTGTATGGTTTAGTTTTCTGATTGATACCGGTTCGATTCCCAAAAGATCTTTCTGCATATCTATAAAGAGATATATGAAAATAAAAGTGCAACACTAGTTTTAACGGCCATTCCATCTTCTATAAGCTTCATATTAATATTATTTGAAGCTCTTTACACACACACATATTATGTGGTGTAATAGCAGGATAATTCCATTTCATCCAACATTCCATTCTCCGATTCCAGCATGAAGACCATTACAGAGAGCTGGAATGGAACTCACAACCAACGCATTTACGGATGTCGCGTTCCACTGCGCCACAGCCGTCTACATATAAGAAATCATCCACTTATCTTTATATTGGCAGTTAGACACCTAGTAGTTTGTCTAATTACTACTCTGCAAAGTGGTCGTCTAACAAAGAAGTTGTCTCAAATTATTGCGCAGCGTATAGAGTTAGGTATTTAGACTTTGAACTGTATATATTTTTATATGATGAGTAATATGATAGACAATGCTGATAACGAAAGCGAAACTTAAGCGAAATATTAGCAAGGGAATTCATAGTGTAGTAATTGTTAATATATTATAAAATTTCTATTTTTTTTATAATAAATATAAAATAGTGTGTTTCAATATTTATACCTAAACGTATGCATAGATCTTTTTGTTAGCTTCACTCTGTATCCCGCATTTTGCAAGGAAAGCAGAGGGTATCTAGTGTTAAAATACTCCGTTTCACATTTTACGCCAAATGAGTCGTTGTGTGTGGAGGGGCGGAATTTAACTTCATTACAACAGTAAAGCAATGAAAATAATAAATGTTCCCCAACAATGTTCCTCAGCTCATCTTCATTTCAAACCCACAAACGTCATGTCTTGTCACACGCTTGTGCCACTGCGCCACGAAAGTCTCTAAATTACGTAAAGATAAGTTTGCCTGTTTAGGAATTGTTTTTTTTTTAATTTAAATATTAAAAAACAAGTGTAAGTATATTTTAATGCCATTAACTTATCACTGTTTTCCTAATCTTGCTCAGCACTATTAACCGGAATTTGAGCCGACAATCTTCTGTAAACAAACTAAACTAAAGTACAGATGTGACTTTAACATAGACATACATATAAAACTCAACAGTTTGCTTGTTTGAACGCGCTAATCTCAGAAACTACTGGTTCGAATTGAAAAAATATTTGTGTATTTAATAGGGACGGCAATATTAAATCGCGCTATGACCAATATGGAGGAACAACGAATAATGAAGCAAAACAAAACAGGAGAGCTCGAGAGTTGCATACTTAACAACTTCCATTTGTCTACAGAGGCAAATCCACGCGTAAAAAATAGTATTCTATACAACTCCAGTAATATAGAATAGTAACTACTATACTATAGTAGTAATATAGCAGTCGTCGGTGGTTTACGCAAGCCCTGCATGTCTATACATTGCAAACCTCCGGTGTGCCAGTTAACTGACGACGTACGTAATTTATTGACATTAGTCTACGTTTTTTTTTTCTATATTTCATATCGCCTATCCCTTCACTTGCTCGTCGATTTCCTATAAGTGTCGGCAGTCATATATTTATCTTTTTATATATATATATATATATATATATATATATATATATATATATATATATATATATATATATATATATATATATATATATATAAAATAGTTTATATTTATATTTATGCTTTTAATATTATATATTAGGGGCAGTCGTGGTGCAGGGGCACAAGGGTGTGACTGTAAGCGCGACAGGTTGTGGGTTCGACTCTCACTCGGGGAAATTAAATATTAAATATTTTGATTTCTTCAAGTCGAGGTTGTTGTTCAAGTCAAGGCCGAGTTGTTGAGTTGTCGAGGCAAATTGCAGCGTTGAGCTCTGCCACTCAATGCGCAATGCCGTAATGCAGAATTCGGTGGAAAGAGGGAAGTAGAGTATCTTAGCACTAGGCTGCCTCTGCCTACCCTGCTATGTGCGGGATACAGCATGAAGCTGAAACTGTTATATATTAGTTTACTTAAATCAATTAAAGCATGAAGATACTCCTTTCTTCACTTGCCATCAATTTTAGCAATTCAAATTTAGCATAAGCAAAAAGTTAGGAAAGAAATAATATCGTTAAATTCTTCCGCCTATTTCTATTATATATTTTTTTTCTATAGACATTCGATAGAAAATAATATATAAAGAAATAAACATAAAAATTTTACACAAAATTAAATATTCTTGAATCTTCTTTAACTAAGTTACCAATACATTTATGTTACACACTGCTCTACGCACTGTGTAATTGATCTGACCCATTTGCTGCTGATAACGGAGTTCCGGTTGCCAATAATTCTGACATACATAGTATAATAGAAACATATGCTTTTTTACTAAATATTATAGATTTGAACGTCCTGTAGTGACTTTGACTACTAACCCGGTCGCAGGTTCAATACACTTAGGAAATATTTATTTTTCTATTCTTTTGAGTTAGATTTGCGTTTATAAACTGTACAAATATAATATATTAATAGATCTAAAAAATATATGTCATTACTTTTCAATTATTAATTTGAATTTAAAGTGTAAACATTATTTATTAGCCTTTGCCTTAGAATAATAGATACAGAATACTATAAAGTAACAAACAAATCTATATTCAGGTAGCCGTGAGATCAATGATAAATGAACCATAAAAAGGTTACTTTACATGTACGTTAAATGGAGGTAATACATTTTATAAAAATAAACATGGAAGACGACAGCACTGTAAGTAGTAAATATATGTATAAAGATGTCTATGCAACTTATGCAACCCTTTCAGATTTAGGAATCGAATATCATAAATGTCTCATTTAAGTTTGAGAAACTTTGTATTTTTTTATTACATTTTGTCTCAAGCCCAAATAATTTGACTATAATAACACTATTTACAAGAAAACAATAAAAAAAAAACATATTATCTATAAATAAAGCAGAAAACGTCGCCTTTCCATTTTATAAACCGGAAAAAAGTAATTATTATCCATATTTACAAAAATAAACTACTTTTATAATAATAGATATAATATATTTAGTAAATTACAATAGTTATTGGAAACAATTCCTTTGATTATACAAACATATTATATATTTAATATTCTAAAATAATTTACAATGGCGTTTTAAAATACTTGGTTTTTCTTTTAACAGAAAAAAAATAAGTACAAAGGCCGATATAGAAAAACTAACTAACCTTCTTATAACAACGTATAAGCGTATATATAACGTAATATTATTAAATAAGTAGGTATTAATGTTCATGAGTTTTTTACAATAACGAATAATTTTACGTTTAAATCTATTTTATATTTATTTACATTTATATTTCAATTTCTTCGCTCTGATTTCAAGGCAAAGCGCGGCGTTGAGCTCCGCCACCCAACACGCAATGCCTACAGAATTTGACGGAAAGTAGGAAACGGAGTGTTATTAACACTAGGTCCCCCATGCCTTCCCTGCGGTGGGTGGGATACAGCGTGAAGCTGATATTTTTTCTTAAATCTATTTTAAATATATTTTTTATTGTTCAGGCCGATTTGTGTAAGCAAATATGTATTGAAATTGTTCCCTAGTTGTAACACGTCTATCTATATATAATTGTTCCCTTAGTGATTAACTGACAGGCAAATCATACTTAGACAAAATTACTGAAATTAGTAGAAGTTAAGTTGAAGTTTGACTTTAGATGGATTAGGGAGTGTAACGGAGTAATATAAAACGATTTCTAGAAACTGCAACGGGATCGAGAGAAACTGAGGTTTTCCAATTTACGTCTCAAAGTCCACGATTACAAACTTGCGGGAGACAACTAGTATAAATATAAAAAAAATGTATTACTGACTGACAGAAACCCACAGCTAAAGAAAGTTGGAAACCATGGATTTCTCGTAGTTCCTATTGGAAAACCGATTATGATTCGTAATATTTAAAAGTTAAAATTAACCGTAACATTTAAAGCTTAAAATTTACCTTTCAATGTTTATTTCGAATTGAATTGAATTGGTAAACGTGGTCAAAATACGTAATGCTGCAAAAAAAACTAAACTATTTTTTTGCGCTTGGTCGACTAGTTAGGAAAATAATCATAATAATAATTAATTTCCCTGAGTAGGGATCGACCCTACAACCACCGTGTTTACAGTCAGACGTTTCGCCACTGCGCAACGATGAGATAAACGGTGCTAAACATTACTTTCCTAATTCCTTAAGTAAGTTAAGTTAAAATAGAAAAATGAAAGTATGTTCGAGTAGGTATAAGGAACATCTCAGAATATATTCAACCTCCAATTGCTAGGTAAAGGTAATTTAAGATGATCTTCACTATATAAAGAGAAAGTTGCAGAAATCATGTCACAACAAAATGACAAAGTGAAAACATAAGTTTTCTATAGTCAACCACTAACGTAATGTTACACTCGAAGCGTGACCACCAATTTTACCATAGCAACGCTTTATGATAATATTTTTTTACCATATAAGTTAGATATCTTAGTTTTATTTATTTTTTTCAGCTTCACGCTGTATCCCGCACACAGCAGGATAGGCAAGGGAACCTAGTGTTAAGACACTCCGTTCCCCACTTTCCGCCGAGTTTTGTAGGCATTGCGTGTTGAGTGGCGGAACTCAACGCCGCGCTTTGCCTCGACACCAGAGCGAAGAAATGAAAATATAAATGTAAATAAATATTTCATTTCCTTGAGTGGGGATCGAACCCACAACCAGTCGATTTTACAGTCACACTTTGTGCCTCTGCGCCACGACTGGCCTTTTTTATTAATTATAATTATATATTGATTATAATATATACATAAGAACATATAAATATTTTATTGTTAATAGGCATTTTCTCTATTATATATACATTATATATTCTATCGTTCAATAAAAACCCATAAAAAGTCGGTGCAGCTGTTCTGGAGATGAGCCCGGACAAACAGACATACAGACGGATAGATAAAAAAATTAAAAATATCTGTTTGTACTTTAGTAGCGTGTAATTAACTATATCCTTTTGAGAAACACGATTATTTTGTAACCAAAGACAGACACTTCAATTTTATTTATATGTATAGGCACATTCAAAGGTATCTTAACCTTCTTTATATGAATAGTTAAGCCTTAAACTTTGTCCTCGCATTTATAACGCAGTTTCCGTTTATTACATAAATATATTTTAAATTAAAATTTTACTTAATAAGATTTCATATTAAAATAGAAATAAAAATGTATATTTCGATCTGATTTTTATTTGGCACTAGCGGCCCGCCCACGGCTTCGCCCGCTTAAAATACATGATTATTGATTTAAGCAGAATTGATTGACAACTATAATAAAATAAAATAAATAAATAAATCAGCTTCACGCTGTATCCCGCACACAGCAGGGTAGGCAGAGGGAACCTAGTGTTAAGACACTCCGTTCCCCATTTTCTGCCGAATTCTGGAGGCATTGCGTGTTGAGTGGCAGAACTCAACGCCGCGCTTAACCTCGACATCAGAGCGAAGAAATGGAAATATAAATTTAAGTTAATGTTTCATCTCCTCGAGTGGGGATCGAACCCACAACCAGCTGGTTTTACAGTCACACTTCTTGCCGCTGCGCCACGACTGGCCTTGTTTACTTTATTGTATAAAATATTGTATAATAGTGCTTCAAAAATATATATTTTTATCAACAGTCATATAATCAAGACGTTTCGAATGTCATTCTTTAGCCAGGGTCATACCAGCGCGATTTCTATATAACATTCGCTGGCAAGCTAATGCCTTGAGTTCATTCAAATGACGATAACTTTTTTTTTAATGAACCGATTTTGATGAACCAAACTTTAGAACCTAAATTGAGTTAAAACAAAGCAATTGGTGAAATTTTCAAGTAAATCGGTTCAGTAGTTTCAGAGAAAAATGCGGACAACAATATGTCGACAGACAGACAGACAGACAGACAAGAAATTCAAAAAAAAACTTTTTGCTTTCTATTAGTCTTTTTAAGTATCCCTCTATCCATTTCAGTCAAAATTACTAAATGTACAGACAAAATATTTTTACTGTCTTATTATATATAGAGATAGAGATAAAAACAAACTTTTTTAATGTCTAGAAAAAATACTTAATTTAATTCGATTTTTTTAGCTTAACACTGTTTCTCACACACAGCAGGGTAGGTAGAGGGAACGTGAGAACTTAGGTGTAAGATACTACGTTCTCTATTAAGGCGTGTTGAATTGCGGAACTCAACGCGGCGCTCTGACTCGTTACCGACCGTTTGAGGAAATGAAAATATTAAATATTTCATTCCACCGTGTGGGAATCGCTTGTGCCAATTGAATTCTCGCTCTGGTAACGAGGCAAAACGCGGCGTTGAGTTGCTCCACTCAAAACGCAATACACGCTCCAGAACTCGGAAGGAGTGTCTTAATAGTAAAAAAATCTTTCAAGACAAGGTTCCCAGGTTCCCTCCGCATACCATGCATACAGCGTTAAGCTAAAAAAATAAAAAAAAATATTTTATCAACCAGGCCAGCAAAACTTGAATATATCCCCAAATGTGGTGTCATGTGGTCCTTACATGACACTCAGACAACTTAGCAAATAAAACAACGGTGTTTATAAAACAAGCGTTGTGCAAAATCATAAACTTACTTGTATCCAGTAAGAATGTTGAGCAGTGTTGACTTTCCGGCGCCGGAAGGCCCCATTATGGCGGTCAGCTCGCCAGAACGAAGCCTCCCCGACACTGACTTCAAGATTGTCTTCACATCTGGAATAAAAAGAAATAAGATTAATTTTTTTTCACACACTATTCAATTGTTCAACAGTTAGTTACTTAACAGATGTTATAGATTTAATATTAACTCGTCATCCACAATTCACCGTTTTCATAGACATAGCGTGGCGTTGAGTTCCGTCCCACTATATGTAATGTACCATAGAAAATTAAAAGATGGAATGTATGATCACTAGATTAATGAAAAAGCACGATATTCAATATTTAAAAAAAAAATGTTAAGTACGTTCAATATGAGGCCGTCGTGGCTCTGGAGCACAGGTGTGTGTCGGTAACGTGACGGTTGTGGGTTCGATCCCCACTTGAGGAGATGAAATATTTACTTAAATTTATATTTCCATTTCTTCGCTCTGGTGTCGAGGTTAAGCGCGGCGTTGAGTTCCGCCACTCAACACGCCATGCCTCCAAAATTCGGCGGAAAATGGGAAACGTAGTGTCTTACCACTAGGTTCCCTCTGCCTACCCTACTGCGCGCGCGTGAAGCTTACATATAATATGAAACACTTACAGTATCTATTTGAGAAAGAAACCTATCAATTTTTTATAGCGCACAGGTTTGCATTTTAAGGGCATACAGAACAATCATGTGCATTTTGTAATTTAGGCGTGTTTATCGTACCATTGCGCAATTTCAACATTAACCTAGTCTTACAAATGTATTTTGAATAATGACCTAAGTTAATCTGTAAATACATCATTCTTATCTTCATTTTCTACTAAAATAGACCTCGGAAGCGAGGTGACGAAATCCAACGCCTTATTTATTCAAACAAAAATGTATAAAAAAAACTAAAAAGATACGTCCATGTCTGTGACGATAATAAAGTACATAAATGACATTTCAATAGATAGGTCAAGAGTACCTAAAGATCACTTCCTTAAGTTTTTCTTTATTTAGAAACAATTCGTACATGGACGTAGTGGTCTGTGCCCACCCCAGACTATTATTGTGCCACAACCCAAGAAAATTTAGTAACAAAAAATTTGCACAGAAAAATAAAAAAATAAACTTTACACGTACGTATCTACTCCTACCTTGCTTAAAGACCAATACGACAGACAAATTTTGTTAGAAATCCATAATTCACCGTACAGGTAGCTTGGTTCTTGGGAACTAAATTAAATTACCTTAAACCTTATTACGAAAATTACAACAATCACTAGATCCTATTCAAGTTGCTTTCGAAATACATATCAGATATCAACTGATGAGTAAGAAAGTTACTCTTTTCTAAAACAAGAATAGAATCTGCGAACATCGCGTTCAATATAACATACCAATGTCAACATAAATGTACTTTGGTCATTTAAGAAGATAATGTCATGATAAAACTATTTCTACATATAGTGGTAAACGGACTTACTAACCATATCTGTGTTATCAAAGAAATTAAATCTATAATTTGACTTTATATAAAGATAAAAGATAACACCCACTCATTACTAAATACAGAAAACACACATTATTTCTACGATATAGATAACATAAAATATTGATTATATGTAATTTCATTGTCATCCGAACTGAAGTGATAATCCAAATTTCAGATTAATAGGACATTAAGAAGTGGGTCATTGAGCTTACAAGATTTACAGTATACACTAACACACATACTAACAACACACCAAGTCAAATAAAAGGTTTTAAAAAATGTTTTACTTTAATGTTGACGAATACTTCGTGTTTTATTCCCCACGAAGAAGCAAGAACCCAGTTTTATGATTTTGGCCCAAATTTGCGTTTTATGTGGCAGAACTCAACGCCGCGCTTGGTCTGGGTAAGCCTTGGCACCTTGGATAAATTATTCTCCATAGTGGAAATCGAACTCAAAAGTATTGTGTCTGCAGTCAAATACCCACTGCGGTACGATGGCCTCAATTACCATATTCAACAAAGTAAAAAAAAAACCTCCAATTTATACATTTAAGCGAGTAACATGTATTTAAAATTAAAATTAATATTTCACAACGACCAGCACGTTAATGAAATATAACGCATTAAAAATAACACACAATGTAATTTTTTTTATAGCTTTATTATGTATCCCGAACACAGCAGGGTAGGCAGAAGGAATCTAGTGTAACGACCACCTTTCACCATTTTCCGCCGAGTTCTAGAGGCATTGCGCGTGGTGGAACTCAACGCCGCGCTTTGGTGTCGAGAAAATGAAAGTATTAAATTTAATTTCCTCGAGTGGGAATCGAACCCACAACAGTTCTCGTTTATAGTCAAATTTGCACTCCACTGCCACGCCACGACTGCCCTCAACTGACTAAAATCATTCATTTTACATTAATCTGAAGTTATATACTTCAGATTAATGTAAAATGAATTCTTATTATCATGTCGAAATAATTAAAGGTGACATTATTATCAAAACTTTCGTAATTAAAGATAATATTAGGTATGTTGCTACGTTACTAAATATAATGATATTACATTTTCAAAAAGATAAGTTTCTTTTTAGAGGCCAGTCGTGGCGCAGGGGCACAAAGTGTGCCTGTAAATCGACTGGTTGTGGGTTCGATCCCCACTCGAGGAGATGAAATATTTATTTACATTTATATTTAAAAAAAACTTGTTTCAGTGATTTTTAGTTTTAAAATAACAATACACACTATCAAACTACCTCGATCATCTGACTCATTGTATTACTATATTTTATAAAGATATATATTTTATAAAGTTATTAATCACTACATCACGTTTTATAATATAATTGGATCATTTATTTTTGGTGAAATAATTTTGACTAGAATTTTGGACTAAACTCAGGGCTGTTTAAATTATGACCAAGTTTATCTAAAATTTAGTTCCATACATCAGGAAAGACATATGCATTTATACGGTGCAGCGTTAAACTCCGCCAATTAACGAACAAAGTCTTCAAGTAAAACGAACAGAGTGCGAACTGAGGGGATCCTCTCTCATATCAATCAATATATTAATAAATGTAAGTAAGATATTGTGTCTTGAATTAAATCTTTATACTTCGGTACGGTGAGATTACGGCTTATATGTTAGGATATTAAAATGACATAAAATTATAAATTATATGCACTTGAACACTTAGTAGTTAGTAATAAAAGTACAAATTAGGTAAAATTAAATAGCATATAACCGGAGACAATGCGTTCTTACGTAATAATCCGTATAATTATATCTATGCAGTGTAAGTAGAACACAGCTAAGGCTCTCATATTACTCATACAGAACAATTGATAGATATGTAAAGTGTTTCATAAGATCGTTATAAATTATCGTTGGTATAGATTAGAAATATATTTTAAATTTTTTAAACAACTTTTCCTATAGTTTTTGTTGGATTACAACATATAATAATCCGAGCATGTGACAGGAACATGTCAACGATGTCAATTATACCTTATACAAAATACTCGTTTTTTGCCGGATATCCCCAAAGATGGCACTGGTACGTAAAAGTGTCACGTTTTTCGAAATCTCACGAAAATTTTAGGCAAATTGAGACCGACTGAAAAAACGAAAGCACCGAAAAAAAAAACGAAAATAAACTGTCCGACTCTACATGTGTTAATCAAATGTCTAGTTTTTAATACAATTCTCTTTTTAATAAAAATAAATAACATTGATAAAAAAAACCCCATTGTCCCCTTTGAACTGAAAAAGGAATGGTCACGTTAGTAATACAGCATCCAAACGCCAAACGGCCATTTCATTTTTAGACAAAAAGTTCACGTGATATTATCATATAATATCATCATAAACAAAATTAAATATTCAAAAATATTATACGATTAAACTGTCCTATATTTACATTGGCAACGGAAGTTCCTGGGTTCAAAGTCCCGAAGTAGAATAAAAAGATAACAATGATATACCATATGATTTTGTCAACAAAATACACATATATAATAAATCAATACACGAAATGTATTTAATTTAAATATATTCCATAATGATGGAGCAACAGAAACTTTTATTAAAGATGTAGCGTAATGACATAATATTAAAATGAACGTAAAATGTGAGGCCAGTCATGGCACAGGGACACAAGCGTGCGGCTGTAACCACGCCAGGTTGTGAATTCAGTTCCCACTCCAGGAAATGACATATTGAATATTTTCATTTCACTCAATCTGGTAACGTGGCAAAATGACTCCAGAAATGGGCGGAAAGTAAATCCTATTGGGAACGGAGTGATTTGAGAAAGTGTGAAGCTAAAACAAATGGATCCTTTACCTTGAAAATTATCTATATATAATTTTGAGAGCGTATTTTTTGATAAAACTTAAACCACATTTATTAATAAACTGCAATTTTTAATAGTAATTAACAAAAAAAACCTCAGCAAGTAACTAACTAATTTAATAATGTTTTAAAATCATCTTTATTTATATAGAATTTAGGTGTGCATTGCTTACTATACCTACATATTTCTTTAATATAAATTTAAAGAAATATGGCAATTAAACTAAAACCTTGACGTACGGACCAAGGATAACGAGTTCTGTGTAACTGTCATGTTGACAAGTGTACAAGTTTGTCCGTAGACAGCGGTAGGTATATAGACAGAAGGTATATTGCGAAATACCTTGGGAAATGAAGAGATCATAGATAAATACTGTCATAAGAGTAGTTGGGTTAAGCAACACTTCATCAAGTCAAGACGTCAAATATGTCAAGTTTTTTTATCCCGCACACTGGAAGGTAACCAGAGGGAACCTTATGTTAAGACACTGTTGCCATTAAGACACTTCCGTACGCCATTTTCTGAATTCTGGAGGCATTGCATGTTGAGTGGCAGAACTCAACGCCGCGCTTTGCCTCGTTACGAGAGCAAGGAATTAAAAATATTGAATATTCCATTTCCTCGAGTGGTACTCGAACCCACAACCTATCCTGTTTACAGTATATCGCATGTCATATTAAAGTAATTTAAAATAAACTTACAATCGATCTCAATAAAATGACGAAAGGTCAGGACGGAAAATCTTAGTAAAAAAATAAAAGTATCTGAATATTAACATATTTTTAACTACTTCCTTGAATTAACAAGTGTATGTGTGTAAAATGTACACCTTAAGGTTCATTACCTTAAAATAAAAAAAATCGTAATTGAATGTCAAAAAAAAATTAAATACAGCTTTTATTACCTTAACAAAAAAATCTGTACGTATAAAATATAAAAAATAATAAATATTTTTGCACCGACACAGACTTGGACACTACTATTCAATATTTACTTATTCCATTAGTCTTATCTCAGTTTGTACGTTAAGTGACTTTGTCATTATAGTATAGCATAGTAGCGAATAGGCCAACGACACTATTAAATTTTATTATTTGAGACTGTGGTGGCGCAATGGCACAGAGTCTGACTGTAAGCGTAATAGATGTGAGCACGATTCTCACTCAAGGGCAGAAGAATTATTGCCGTTTCTTCTCTCTGGCAACACGATAAAGCGCAGCGTTGAACTCTGCCACTCAACAGACAATTGTTTTGGGGCGGATTTGTGGAAAGGAGAAAAAATACTATTTAATGTAACGTGTTGTTTCACACTACATTTTTTTTTATTATTATTGGTTGGCTCCTCCGGACACAGAGAAAGTTTCAAAAGAACGAGGGATCAAGAGAAAAAGGGAGATTTCAGTTTCCCCAATAGGAAGTTCTCCCCGTACACCCAACATAAAGCAAAGAATGCATGAATATAAAACATTAGCGCCGTGTATTTAATACTAACCAGTTGTTAAAAGAACAAGGAATCAAGAGAAAAGGGGAGATTTCAGTTTCCCCCATAGGAAGTACTTCCCGTACCCCCAACATAAAGCAAAGCCAAAAAATTAATGAATATAAAAAAATTAGCGCCATGTATTTAATACTAACAAGATGCTTTATTAGCCTGCGCTATAACGATGGCTCATTAAAGGCACATTACAAAACCCTTATATGAAAACAATGAGTTGGTAATTACAATTGAATAGACGAACAGTTCATATAATATTTTTTATCCTCACGCATCTTGGGCATCACCTGTTAGCATATTCATAACGTAGGTAGGAAGACGTAGTGTTTTTTTTTAAATTTTTTTTATCAATTTCAAAGGTATTACTGTCACAAATAATTAAATATGTATTTAAAAAAAAAATTATAAGTGTTATTCCACACTTATACCTGATCAGTTTCCAGGAGGCGTGGGTTCAAGCTACGTTCAAATTTTTATACGTTTTCTAAAATAAGTATTTTTCTAAATAAGTATTAATTAAATATGTATTTATATAAGATTGATTAAAAAAAGTCCGGCTAAGTTTCTTGCGCCGGCTCTTCTGAGGCATTAACTTTATCGAACTGGTGGTAAATTGTTTGACGTTCAAAAAATGAAGCGTGTAACTTCTTATTTTGAACAAAATTATTTAAATTTAACTTTATTATTTTAAATCTGATAACTCTATACTCTACTTTTTGTCCTTACCATTAGATTTTTTTATATTTTCAAAATGTTATATATTTATTCTAAACCTAAGACTAAACGATACTTAAACGAGTTTTTTTTAAATATGTTAATTTTATACAGTACTTATCATAGATATTTTTACGTTTACATATTTGTTTAATTATAATATAATCTTAAATATACTCTCATAGAGAGTGAGGGACTTGGTACTAGGAAGAACGTAGTGCGATGACATTACGTATTCTACTTCTCAGCCTTAAAATTTATAAACATTATGCAGATACCGGATAGAGAAATACAACGCCGAGCGTTATCTTAGATACTAGAACGGAGAAATGAGTAGATATAATTAAAATTTAAAAAATATATCCAGCTCGGGGGTCGAATCCACAACACTTTCCGTTCAAGCTACGGTGGAAAGAAAATATAAATTTTTCATACTTATAAATTATTAAGTCACGTGGTTACGGGTTGTTGTAAACGAGCTCTTGAAGGATTTTACCAAAAGTGAACGACATTGAATATTAAAACGGCTTCCTTTTGTACATTTTATACTGTGCAGCATTTAATTCGAAATCATTACTTGTTTTACTATCACAGACATGTAAAATTACTCTTAAAAAGGCCGTAAAGGGTTAATAATATTGCTTATTTTACGGAATTGCTATTACGATATATATTCTTATATTTTTACGCATATCTTGTATATTTCTTCGCTCTGGTGTCGAGGTTAAGCGCGGCGTTGAGTTCTGCCACTCAACACGCAATGCCTCCAGAATCCGGCAGAAAGTGGGGAACGGAGTGTCTTAATACTAGGTTCCCTCTGCCTACACTGCTGTGTGCGGGATACAGCGTGAAGCTGATTTAATTTTAACCTTGTATATAGCGATTTAGCTATTGTTCTAAACTTCTTTGTCCTGTACTAATTTCGATTTGATTTATTTTACCGCTCAACACGCAATGCTTCCAAAATCTGGGGGAAAGTGGAGAGCGGAGTATTTTAACAGTAGGTTTCAGGTTCCCTCTGCTTGGTGGATATAGCGTGGCGTAAAAAAAACACATGAAAAAGAAAAATAAAATGAATTTACTAAAACAATAACTACATGTACATACATACATATAAATATTATAGCTATAGGAAGTTGTTTAAATATGTCAACAGATTTAGCCTCACGTATTTCCCGCGGAAGTGAATTCCAAGGGACTATAGCTTTAACTATAAAAGAATATCCATATATTTGTGTGCGACTGAAACATATGGATAAGAACTCAGTACTTTTGACTGAGTAAAACGATTTTGATGATTTTTATTTGAAAGCTAATGCTTCCATTGTGGTCCATTTTAATTTAGTCCATTTCTGACATTTTTGTCCATGAGAAAATCAAATACAATGCTGATGTTGAGTTATTAGACAAATGGACTAATAACTCAACATCACGCCAACCGATTTCGATGATTATTTTTTATTATTGGAAAGGATTCTAACCACATAATGAGGCCGTTGTAGCCCAGGGGCGCAAGGGTGTGACTGTAACGTGACGGTTGTGAGTTCGATCCCCATTCAAGAAATGAAATATTTATTTAAATTTATATTTCCATTTCTTGGCTCTGGTGTCGATGCAAAGCGCGGCGTTCAGTTCCGCCACTCAACATACAATGACTCCAAAATTCGGCGGAAAGCGGGGAACAGAGTGTCTTAACACTATGTTCTCTCTACCTACCCTGATGTGTGCGGGACTCAGCGTGAAGCTGTTTTAATTTAATTTAGATTTTGATTCTAATCAAACTAACCTTGAAGTGTATTCAAGGGTAGTTTGATGAATTTGGCTAAGATCTGATTGTAGGATCCGTTTGGTTTCTTTTTTGTTAAAAATGAGTATTTAATTAAGTATTTAGTAGTTAGTTATCTTTTAGTTATTTTTTTCTTGGCTGGCACTTTCTTTAAAAAACAATAAGTCGATTTATCAATAGTAATATCATTAAACTAGTCTATTTTTATTTTCAAAGGAAAACGCATTGAACACATTTTTTCACGGATATTTCTAGCAACAACAAAAGTTGTGACAACCGTAATAAAGTTTCAACGAGGAGGAAAAAAAATTAAGGAAATACCTAATGCTAATTGATTAAAACGGTTAGTATAAAAGGGGCGCAAGTTCAATTTAGGACACGTTCTTGCTTTTATACATAATAAATGTGTTTTTTTTATATACAATAGATATAATCTACGAAAAAAAGTAAAATGGAATGGAATATTTATCTATTATTTATGGAAGAGTTTTAATAACTTTTTGTATTATATTTATTTATTAAAAAAAACTAAACTAAATCTTCTACGTTTTTACTTATAATTTATAATCGCAATAACAGCAAATTTACATATTGTATATTCGGCTACTGTGTTACAGTTATTGAGACTTCCTGTTTAAACACACATCGGACTACTATTATTTACTAATAGAGATCTTCCTGACTTTTTTTAACTCTTTTATCTGTTAGTCTTTTATGGTCGCCCTGAAGTTTTTCTGAACTTTTGCGCATTGTTGAACCTTTAAGAATATAAGCAAAATAAGTAAAATATTTATTTAGAATTGATTTTAATCAAAGTCATTTACGGTAACTTTAGGGTCACGACTCGTCAACTGTAGTTTACAAACGTCCTCTTTATAACATATTTTTATTTTAGTTTGATCGTATCTATATAAGGAAATCTTGTGCCATAGATCATTTAAGATATAACACAATCTCACTATATGAAATTTTCTAGGGTAAGTTTTCTTGAAAATTTGCACACATCACCAGATCAGAACCCGATGACAATATAAATGCTAAGACGAGTAGGATTATTCTTTAACAAAAAAAACCGTCAAATGCGTCACTGAGGGCCCTGTACCAGTTTAAACTTTTAGATGTTTTTTTTATTATTAGTATAGTGATTTTCACCTCGTGACAAATTTTATAAGTGTGAAAATCAGCTTTACACACTTCGTATTCAGTACACATCAGGATAGGCAGAGGAACCTAGTGTTAGGACACTCCGTTCCCCACTTTCCGCCGAATTCTGAAGGAATTGCGTGTTTAGTAGCGGAATTCAACGACGCTCTTTGCCTCGACACCAGAGCAAAGAAACAGAAATATAAACTTAAATAAATATTTCTTTCTTGAATGGGGATCGAACCCACAACCAGCCGGGTTTACAGTCACACTTTGTGCCCCTGCGCCACGACTGGCCTCTATAAAATTTACATAAGTACGCTATAGGTCTTTGTTTCGCGGCGAATTTCATATCTACATCAAATATATTTTGCAATACCTACATCAAATATATTTTAATTGCTTTGACAAGGCCTGATTTTTTCTGTTATTCTCGAAAGGACCGTAGACCTGAATAATGGATATTGATTTTATCTCGATACCTCCACACAATCCCGAGATAAATGGTCTTGACTCTTGATAGGTGATAGGTGATAGACGGACAATAAAGTATTCTAGTCCTGTAAGGGTTCCGTTTTCTTTTTTATTTTTAGGTACGGAATCCTAAAAATGGTATTTTGATAATCCTATTATAACACAAATTTTATAACAGACTGGCCAGTTACCCGTGGCTTCATCCGCTTAGACTAAGTGTTATAAAACAAAATCTTAACATAAATCATTCCTATAACGTGTTCGATGTATATTTATTTATTAATTTATTTATTTATAATTTTATACATTCAAGAAGTAATAATTGAGGAAAAAAAAACGTTTGACATTTCTGAAAAGTTTCATCTATTCGTTTTTGCGTGAATATGGAGTAAACTTCCATCCTCACAAACTTTTATATTTATATATATTTTTAAGTAAGATTAATTAAATAAATAAATCCTCTTACGCCCAATATTAATAACCTATCTCCAACGTCAATCTTAGATTGTTTCATACATCTATCCAATCTCTAGATTGGATAGATATATAAAACAATCTAAGATTGACGTTGGAGATAGGTTATTAATATTGGGCGTATGTAATAATAATAAATAACAAATAGTTTTGTGTATTTTTAGAACAATATTTGATTCCGTCTCACGGCTCAGCGGTACAGACGTAAACACGAGGATTGTGGATTCAATTTCCACTCGGGGTAATGAATTATTTTCATTTCCATACTCTGGTAATAAGACAAAGTGTTGAATATCGGAAAATTAGATGGTGCGTGGGAAAAGGAGTGACTTGACGCTAAGTTCCCAAAAAAAAATAGTAGATATACTCAAAGCCAACAAATCGGTCTATATACATATTATCCACACCAAACTACACTAAAACTGAAATAAAAGGAATAATAATGATGCAACTTTGATTTGCAAGTCATTCAGGGAAAATTGGGACATTTATTTTCATCGACATTAATAAAATTCAAAAACATTAAAATATGTTTAACTTCATATTTCTTTCGTATATGGCAGAGTAGACAAAGACAACCTACTGTAAGACACTCCGCTGTCCATTATTGCCTATACGGAAGTCAACGCTGCGCTCTATTATTCCTCTAATTTGTGATCGAAGCTACATCCATCATACGTAGCCTGATATCATATAATACTAAAATTATAATAAATATACCTTATTAATATCTACTAAATATTTTGTTGTACATAAAATATGAATGTCCAAATATAAATATTATATTATATTTATTCTGTTCTATAAAATATGCCTATAACAGCACTAACGAAACCCGCGACCGTATAACATTCATGCTATAGGCCGCACATAGCAGGGTAGACTGAGGGAATCTGGGGCCCTGGTGTTAAGACACTCCGTTTCCATTAGGATTTCCGGGGCGGAACCAGATTTCGAACTTTGTCTCTTTACCAGAGTGAAGAAATGAAAATATGAAATATTTCATTTTCTTGAGTGGGCACCCACAAGCTGTCGCGTGCTGTAATGGACTCACCTCTTGCAAAAATAAAAAACGATAGTTATCATACTTATATAAGCTTTGTAACCAATGTGACAACTAAGATATTTTAAAATTTTTATGTTTTTAGTAATTAACAACAACATGTTAAAAATAAAATATTGCTTGACTCGACTATGTGTGGAGAGGATCCAATACGTTTCTTAAACAAAGGAACAAATACGCGTCTTTAGGTATTTGCAAAAGTTTTTACAAAAACTGCATATAAAATATACCTAGCTTATTTTCTTATTTTCTACGTTCTTAAAATGTCATTCCACGGTTAGGAAGCACTTAATCTGCACGATCGATGCCTCTAGCGTAATACTAGTTACTAATCTTCTTTAAACTTCAACATCACAAATAGAAAGGTGCTAATTATATTTTCACTTTATTAAACATTGTAATCCTTTTTTCTGTACAAAAATGAACGTTCTTTACTTGTGAAATAAGGTTATTTCGTACAAAAAAAAACGTCCTGTTAAAATATGTCAATAACTTCCTAATCGTAAGTTAATAAATAACCTCAAGTGCATATCGATAAAGACCAAATATGTGCTGCTCACTGATAAGAAACAAATAAATACTAGGTAGTGATAAATACAATATTTACACTTCAGTCACGGATCTATACTAAGAACTTTGATATAAAGATCCCGTCCTATATGCGTATCAGAGTAGGCAAATATAACTTAATGTTAAAAGTCTCCGTTTTTCATTTTCCAACCAATTAGAGACATTACGTGTTTTTTTATGGGGAAAGGACAAGGCAACGAGCGTTCGGGTCACCTGATGGTAAGTGATCACCGCCGCCCACGACCCCGTGCAACACCAGAGGAGCTACAGGTGCGTTGCTGGTATTACGTATTGACAGATGGAACTTAACGCAGTGCTTTGTTTTAGCAAACCCCAGACCCAAGTTGGGTTCAAACCCACAATTATGGTGCATAGTCCGACCTTGTCCTGCTGGTCACGATGGCTAAAGGCAACTAACTTTAATTATAAGATCAATTAGAGAAATAATATAATTGCTAATATAATTATATTAAGAGAAACAAGCACATCGTTAGACGTAATTACTATCCTTGATAATGACAGAACGACACAATATAAACGTTCAAACAATAAAATTATGAAAATAACACAAAAAGCAACACGACAAAGAACATTAAAAACAAAACAAATTGATATATATCCAGACCAGTTGTGGCGCAGGGGCGCTAGTATGTGACTGTACACGCAATAAGTTGTGGGTTCAATTCCTACTAGAGGAAATGTAATATTTTTTTCATTCCTTCGCTCTGGTATCGAGACATAGCACAGCGTTAACTTCTGCCACTTAATAAGCAATGCCTCCAGAATCCGGCGAAAAGTAGGGAGCGGAATGCTTAAACACTAAGCTCCCTCTGCCTATACTGCTATTTGCGGGACTCAGCGTGAATTTGAAAAAAAAAAGGATATATCCGTATCATTGTACTAAATAGTGATACATTTAGTGTATTATATTTAAATATATATTAAAGATTAGGCAGAGAAAAGGAGAACTTCGTATCAATAAATTCCGTCACTTGCATTGCAGTACGGTTGACGAGTTGTGGCCGTCCTGAAGGTAAATCTGAGCTTTTGCGCATTGTTCACTCGAAAAAAAGTAATCAAGAGTAACAAAAATATGAAATCAATTTTTGCAGCCGTCTACACCTTCCTTCCAGCCTTCAGGGCCACGACTCGTCGCCCGTACTGTATATTTATGTTAAAATGAAAATGACAACTTACTGCTCTTTCTTCCTTCCTGCACTCTATAGGCAAGATCTGTGAACGCCAAATCCACTGGCGGCCGTTTAGGTAGATGAGTTAAAGTTTTCGGCTGAGCTGGTGTGATGGTCACCTTCAAGCTGCCCTTCCTGTCAGATAGCATTGGTTTAGATTCCTCGGCAACGAGGCTTAACTCCTTATCCACTTTCATTTTGCACAAATAAATGGAAGAACAACAATCAAACTATCATTTCCTTAACAAAGGAGGTAAATATGTAAATAATTTAAGCGTCGCAGTACATGCGTCCTGCTGTACTCTCGCGCACACACTGAGTAGCTGATAGTATGACACTGTATTACGCAGACAGTGTTGCCATCCATTGCTGTTTAGTACGGACGGTCCCGTTTAATAAATATGGTCTAAACTCAGATATCTTATTAATTTAACACAGATATTTATCTATTATAAGTAAATAAAAATAATCAATAAAAAAAGTTTAATCAAATAATTTTACTGTAAAAAACTTAATTTCGACCTTCGTTTGCTTGCTCGGTAAGTTTAATAAAAGTATTTCTCTAACTTTGTCCCGATTTAATATGTACGAAAGATGGCAACCCTACTCAAAATACAATTTTGAACTTTGCGCCGGCCCAACGGATACATTTTATCGGGGTTCCGTGATTATATTATATAGAATCAAAGTTATTTACTTCAAAATGCATATCGATTTTCTAATTATAATAATATGAATATACAATATGTTAATCTTTGACGAAGTTGCCTCATACCTTTAAATATTGTTATAAATAAAAAAATCTAGATAGCAGTGAATTTGGAAATAGAAATATTGAAGTATGCTAGCAAAACCTTAGGGACTGTATGGAGAAAGCAGCGACTAAAAAATAATAAAAAAAAATAAATTAGCTTCACACAGTATCTCGCACACAGCAGGGTAGGCAGAGGGAACCTAGTGTTTAGACACTCCGTTCCCCACTTTCTGCCGAATTCTGGAGGCATTGTGTGTTGAGTGGCAGAACTCAACGCCGCACTTAACCTCGACACCAGAGCGAAGAAATGGAAATATAAATTTAAGTAAATATTTCGTCTCCTCGAGTGGGGATCGAACCCACAACCAGTCAGTTTTGCAGTCACACCTCGTGCCGCTGCGCCACGACCGGCCTCAGCAGCGACTAGGTATGTGGTATAGGGAAAAGAGGCAAGAGCAAAAAACGCGATGAATGGTGGGGATGATGAAGTGCAATATGCTTTAGAAAGAAAGAAGAAAGTACGGCAGGATTATAAAGTCTCAGGTAGGGATAAAACTATGAGAGAGATAAAAAAGGAAGAGTATGAGATGCAAAACTACCAAATGAATGTACTGATAAAGATGCGAAAGCGTGAAAATTCAGAGAATAAAAGAGATGAAAGGTATTACTTATATTACAATAATGAACAACTTCAAGGAAAACACGAAATTCTAACAGACAACCACACGTTTTGCAGCGATAGGCGGAAATTTACAAAAGATGTATTAAGATGTATATTGTAATGACGCCTCAATCTCAAGCAACACTGAAACACTGAGTCTTAATGTAGCTGATGGCGAAATCTGTATAAAAGAAGTTGAGAATCCAATGCGAAGTCTGAAATGTAAGGCACTGGGAGGAGATGGAGTTACTGCCAAGATCAAATATGGTGGGCCATGCATCTTGGATTTGTTCTGGTTTTTGTGCAATTTATACCAGACAGAATTTCACAGATAGACTGCGCAAGCCATATAGCCTATAAGTTTCATTAGCTTGGGTATTAAGGTTTATGATTAAGTATTAGCGAGAAAAATGCAAGAGAGATCCGATAGGCTCTTGTAGAATGCCCAAGAAGACTTAAGACTTGGAAGAGGGTGTATTAATCAGATCTTTTCCCTCCACATGATAACAGAAAAATTTTTGGACGTTAACCAAAAAGTTTTATGTGCTTTTGTAGACTTGGTAAAAGGTGTTGGATAGAGTTGTTAGAATGAAATGAGAGATACTACCCCCGTACAACGTGAGCTATATTGTGATTCCTATTAATTTGATTCCTATTATTCAAAGTTTAACACTTACAAATAAAAATTATCAAAACATACTAAATAAAAATATTAACATTGATAACAGTTAAAAAAATATATTACAATAATTTATTCTCCTGAGTGGGAATCAAACCCACAGCCACCAAGCCAAGATGATCTCAATGTGAAAAGTGTATTTTTACTTTACATAAACATCATTTTGGACAATTTAATATTTGGAATATAAAATAGAGTGTTTAACAATCAATGTAATGTATTTAACATTACATTGATTGCAAACAATAGATTTTACATATTATAAAATTAAATTATTATTCTTTAAAGAATTAGGTATTTAAATACCCAAAAAAAGAATTGTATATATTATTAGACAAAATATATTGATATGACTTGTTACAATTTTTAAGATTTACTGTTATGAAGACATAACTATTAATATTTATTCAAATAATGGAAATAAAGATTTGGCCTTGTAAATCTTTTTAAGCTATTTAGGTTAATATGTAATAGTGAGAATATGTGAAAAATTTTAAAATTGACCATTAAAACTTTCCAATATTATGTAAAGTTTGACCAATGAATCATTCAATAAAATATAGCCATTTAGTTTCTTTTTTACAGTTAATACAAACATTTAATGACATAGAAACGAAAATACACTATATTACTATTATTATAAATATTGCAAAATACGAAAAACACTAAAAGAGGTCACGAGAAATGGCTACGTCGGAACTATATAGGCATAAACTTAAAACTAATATTATATCATATTACCCAAAGTTATTTAAAAGAAATTTGCTATCCATATTGCTTTCATAAGCAGCACATAGCAGGTTTTAAAGTTAATTGTTTAACTATATAAAGTAAACACTTCGCACAATATTAAATCAAAACAAAACAAAACAACACATATATTTTGCGAATGTTCGTATGTAAACTCTTGATTCGAAACTTCAAAAACTTAAAACTTGTTGAAAGTAGCTTTTTGCAAATTCATATTTGTTATCTGTGCAATAAACGACGTTTACTTATAAAAGTAAATAAGTAACGTTTGTTAATTAAAAATGAAATAAAAAAATATTTAAACTGCCATATTAATTATTAATTAAATAATATAAATTCAACCTTCAACGTTTGATTCTTTAAAAATAATAAATCTTTTCTTAATCCGAAAGAAACTTTAATTTATAAGTATAATTCACTTTATAGAAAATAATTAAAAGAAAGTATATATTAGTAAACAGACTTTAAACCAAATATTTTTTTTCATGCTGACATTAATCTCAAAATTTTTTACAATGATTTGCTTTCCTAGAACTAGAACTTATAAACGTTTGTATTCAGACTAAAACTTATAAGAGTTTCCTTTTATTATTCTGTAATGAACCAGAAAAAAGTTTTATACAATGGAATTCACAATTGTAATTTAATTTAATTTAATTGATATCGATGGAAATATTTGTATAGTAAAATTTTATAGAAATGTATATATTATATAATTTAATTTGAGGCCAATCGTGGCGCAGGAGCATAAAGTGTGACTGTGAATGTGACTAGTTGTGGTTTCGGTCCCCTCTCGAAAAAAATTATATTTATTTAAATTTGTATTTCCATTTCTTCGCTCTGGTGGCGGGGCAAGCGCGGCGTTTAGTCCGCCACTAAACACACAACTGAATGAAGTGTCTTAACACTAGGTTCCTTCTGCCCACACTGCTATGTGTGGGAAACAGCGTGAAGCTAAATTTTTACATATAATTTAACGCCAGAATTTTTCCTATTCTTTAAATATGGCGTCTCTATTGGCATAATCCTGAATATTTTATTTAAGTAATTTAAATTTATGTATTTTATAATATATTACGAGTATAAAAACGCTTTTCACTGTGGTAAATGTAAAACCAGTTTTATGCTCAATATAGATTTTTTTATAGCTAAAGTAAAAATATTGTAAATTTAATTTATAAATTAAAACCTAATCAAAGTTTTATCCATTTAACAATATTAATGAATATTATAAAATGATAATTAAATTTTATAATACAGTATATGTGGCAACATTATTAAAATTACAAGAGACTGAAGTTCAAACTTCAAAAAGTGGACAAATATTTCAATATTACGTCAAACAAATTTTCTTTTTCCTAATGATGTGAACGTTAGTTAAAACATAACAAACCATAATGCAATAGTTATCGTACCAACATGGAAAGTGTTACTGTAAATATTATTTTTTTACTAAAATGTATTTATTTACTTTTAGGTTTTATTATAACTAAACTAATGTTTTCTTTGTTCCAGAATTTTTGTGTTTCTCTTATCAAGGGTTTTATTGATAGCCTACGAGGTGTAACTGTTTTATTATATTTAGATAAAGAAATCAATGAGCGAGCACTCAGCCGTTCCCCGCCAGTCGATTTTGAAAGTAGTAAACATAAACAAAAGCAGTCGAAAGTTAAACAGTATGTTTTACATTGTTATAAAAAATTACATTAAATAACTTTACAAATTTTACTATTTGTACATGTTTTGTGTTCAGTGGCTCAAAAATACCATGTGGTGGTTTTTTTATTAGCAGTGAATAAGCTCCTTCAAATAACATTACTTCTCACAAAAAACTTTTTTTATCAAAGAACTGTGCTTCAACTTTATAACTTAAAAATATTATATACATTTCTTTATCCATTTATTCTATTTAATTTGAATAATATTATTAAATGTTATTATTGGATCTGTTTGAAGTTAATTTAGTTCTATAATAAAATATAATATAAATGTAAATTTCCTGTTAATTTTGTTATAAATTTAAGGCATTAGGCTTTGTTAGAAGTTAATTACGTTCTAATACAAGCATTCAGTTCATGTTCATTTTATTCTGTTGCTGTAAACATTTTTAAAAAAATATCTAACTCTATAGACTTTTAGATATTTTCTTATTATATTGTTTATAAGAAATATCTTTATTTATTATTTCAGAGAATCAAAAGTACTTACTAGGGTATTACAATCATGTATCCTGAATGGATTTATATTTTTGTTAAGTATTCTCATATTTGAATATGCTCTGTTGCCCGCGGTCAAATACTTAGTAATTATAGTATTTGGTCACAATCCTGGAGTGGCACATAATGTATGGGGATGGATGCAGCCATTTTTGTCTATGACATTTAGAATGATATGGGTCTTACCATTGTTTCTGCTAAGCAAACTTGTTAATAGTTTGTGGTTTCAAGTAAGTGACTGAGATTTTTTTATTATATATATTTGGCAATGATATTTTATGTTGTAATGATTTTCATTATTAGAAATTATTATAAGTACATTTTAATATTGGTTTAGATACTAAGTTTTATGAGCTCATATAATACATAAAATAATATTTTATTTATATTATTTTATATAGCAAATTGTATTTAAGTACTGTTACTCTACACCAGGGGTTCCCAACCTTTTCTTGATTAAGGACCACTTTTATATTATTCTTGGTAGCAGGGACCACTATGGATGTAGGTGTAATAAAAATTAACTGTGATAATTAAACAGAAGCTTCGCCTCATCATCCCCAGTCATAAAATTAAAATCGTTTGTGGACCAAATTTAGGCTTCTGCGGACCACTGGTGGTCCGCGGACCACTGGTTGGGAACCACTGCTCTACACACTAAGTATAGAAGATAATTTTTAGTAAACTTATAAATTTGAACATAGAAGGATTGAAATCTACAATTAAGATTGTCTTGTATAGCAGAAAATTGTAAAAATCCCTGCAGAGATTATTTGTAACAAGCATATAAGAGTTTCTCATAGCTTAATAAGAACATGCTTGTACGGTTTATAAGAGATGGTTTGAGTCCCACTATGTTAAATTTTTGTAATGTTTTCTAAATGTGATATAACATTTTAGAAATGTATAATAAATGAATGCTTATAATATTGTATTATATTGTTTAATGATGATACATAAATTTTTAGGATATAGCGGATTCAGCATACAGACATCGAAGGGGACGGCCGCAATTTATGTCAAGTGTCAGCAAAATTATTGCAGATTCTTTATTTAGTCTTTTGGTGCAAGCATTGTTTCTAGTTCAGGTGAATGACCCTTTATTTATTATTTTTTTATTTTTGTAAGTGATTAAAGACTTTATGTGAAATATTTCTCCCAATGTTTAACTGATACAGTGACTGTTGTGGGTTATACTGACTATTTTTCACTTTTATTTAGCTTCATACTATATCCTACACACAGCTTGGCAGGCAGAGGAAACCTAGTGTTAAGACAAGCCAACGTCAACACAGTGCTTTGCCTCAACACCAGATCGAAGATTATATTAAATATTCTTTTCGATTTTTATATTAATACAATATACTATTTAATAAGCACTTTAAGCCTTAAATTTATTTAAGCAACAATAGTTATTTACTTTATTGCTATTTTGTTTCATAAGGCTTATATATGTATTTATGCATCAAATACAAGATTGTGAACTTATAGTCAATATTTTTGTCTTACATATTTCATACATATACATATTTCAACTTTAATATATTTTTCTAAATTTAACACCAGTTGTGCTGCATTTCGATTTTCACTCGAAGAAATGAATTATTTTTTTCACTTGCTCTGGTGACGAGACAAAGTATGGCGTTGAGTTCCGCTACTCAACAATGAGCAATGCTTCCAGGATATAGCGTAAAGTGAGGAACGGAGTGTCTTAACACTAGGCTTGAAGCTAAAGAAAATGAAGTTAATATTTATTTATACAATTTTTTTTTCCAGAGTATGCTAGTCAGTATGCTGCCTATAACCTATGTAGGTGAATTACTATGTTTAATACACATGTGTCTATTATATTCATTATATTCGTTTGAATATAAATGGTTTAACATGGGCTGGGAGTTGCACAAGAGGTTGACGTTCATTGAGACTAATTGGCCGTATTTCTTAGGATTCGGCTTGCCTTTAGCAGTTCTGACACAAATACCACAGTCTTATATTATTAGGTAAGTAAATGGCAATTTTGACTTCTCGGCTCTGAAGAAAATAATCAAAAATAAGAACAAGTCGTAAATCAAATCTGCGCAGCCATCTAATTAACTTCAGGGCGTCCGTTATATTTAATTGATTAGCTTCACGTTGTATCCCGCATACAGCAGGGTAGGCAGGGGGAACCTAGTGTTAAGACACTCCGTTCCCCACTTCCTGCCGAACTTTGGAGGCATTGCGTGTTGAGTGGCAGAACTCAACGCCGCGCTTTGCCTCGACACCAGAGCGAAGAAATGGAAATATAAATTTAAGTAAATATTTCATCTCCTCGAGTGGGGATCGAACCCACAACCAGTCGTTTTACAGTCACACTTTGTGCCACTGCGCCATGCCTGACCTCAATTATATTTAATTGTTTTTTTTTATTAGTCTAGAATGTTTTACTTTATTTTTTAAATAGGTAAGGCCGTCGTGGTGCAGCGGCACGGCCTCTGACTGTGACGATTGTGGGTTCGATTCCCACTCGGGGGAGTGAATTATTGGTACCAAGACAAATTGCGTTGTTGAGTTCCGCCACCAAAAACGTAATGTCTCGAAAATTAAGTCTCTTGGTGAGGTTGGTGCGTGGACAACATTACTCTTGACATTAGGTTATGTCTGCCTTAACAAAACTTATATTTTATAATGTTAGTTTTGGTTCAGTTTTGTGTAAAATTATTAAAAATTGCCTTGATAGTGCTTTTAAAATAGTGTTTAATAGATTGTATGTGATGATTGTACCTATGTATATGATATGGCTATTAGTATTTATGAAGTTATTCTTAGAGTCAGTCATGGCGCAGGGGCGCAAAAACGCGACTGAGTGCGAGTTGGATCGAGACCCCCCACTCGAGAAAATAAAATATTTACTTCCTCGAGTCGAATTTATGTACAATTGTATATATATATTTTAAAATGAGCAACACGCTGGCGGCAACCCATTTTATGGATTCTTGATAAATGTCCTCAATAACAGATTTTTTCAAATATTTTCCATGTGCAGACAGTGATCGGTTACAATTTTATTATATGTATAGATAGATAGATAACATAGATAACAATAGGTATTTATAATTTTTCAGTGGTTGCGTGTTCTCCATATTCTTCCCAGTTTTTATATTGAGTGGTAATGAGGCTACACCAGTTGCAGGGAGGTGAGAATATTCTTCAGTTACTTATTTCTCTATTTCGTATGAATATAGATTGCAAGTTAAGCGGTTGTGGGTTTAATTCGCATCCGGCGGGATTAAATATTTAATACACATTTTCATTTACTCGTACTGGTAATAAATAAGGCAAAGCGCGAGTTGAGTTCCACTGCTCAACATGCATTTTTTGTTAAACTCTGCGGAAAGTGAGAAACGGAAGTATCTTAATGGAAACGGAGTGTCCTAACAATGTTCCCCGATTATAAAACTAAAAAAAAGTAAACTTTATTTTCTGTTAAAGAAATTTTACTTTAAGACTAAAACTGTTGTACAGAAGATCAAGTTAAAAGACCTATACAATTGCTTTATAAGAACGGAAAACATAAAAATATTAAATAATAAAATTATACAATGTATTAAAAACATTATCCATAAATAATATATAGTATCTGTCTAGAGCAGTGGTTCCCAACCTTTTCTTGATCAAGGACCACTTTTATATCACTCTTGGTGGCAGGGACCACTATGCATGTAGGTATATTAAAAAAATATTGTTATAACCAAACAGAAACTTCGCCTCACCATCCATTCATTTCGGACCATATTTAGGCTTCTGCGGACTACTGGTTGGGAACCAGTGGTCTAGAGGTTTTAGTAACAGTAACATTGTTTGTAAAAGAAACGACATTTAGTGTTCATAAATATTTTTTCGGAATCGATTCTAGAATCACAATTTACACTTTACTTTTTAAACGAAAAAATAAGTTTGACAGATCTCCTGTGACAGTTAGAAGCGTCATTATAGACTATATTACAACAATGATAGATTATAAAAACGTAGCGTGACTCTATTAATTTAAAAATTTAAGATTTTTTTTTAGTTTCTCACACAAGCAGGGTAAGTAGACGGAACCTGTGCACCTAATGTTAGGACATTGCGTTCCCATTAAGATACTTCCGTCTCTCACTGAGTGGCAGACATCAATGCCGCGCTATGTCTAGGTAAAGAAATGAAAATATTAAATATTTAATCCCTTATGCTCCTACGTTCCGATGGTCTCAAGGGAGAGAGATGGAGAAAGAGAATTACAAATTTATTTTATATACAACCTAAAATAAATTAATCATATTTGTTTGTTTTCCTTTGCAGTGACTATCCTCTTCGTTTATTCTCTCCGGTTGTCGCAATTTCCAACGGAATGTTCCGTTTCGTGAGACACAGTGCGGATGATAAGAGATGATAAGCGTTGTCACACATATATTATATCAAATATTTATATATTATATTTGTATATTATATTTGTATATTATATATACTATGTTACTGTAATAGCCTGTATAAATGATAAAAATATGGTACCACCATATTATATAAATGTTTTTGTAGGCTATTGTTTTATTTTAAAACTTAATATTCAGTGAAGGAAAACAAATTTAGCGTTGTGATATTACGTTTTCCACTTTATGCTCATTTTAGTAGAAAGATATAAAACTTTAAATACACCGAAATTCTAACTAGACTATAAATAAATTACCTAACTTGAAATATAATCATTCAACTGAGAATTAACCCCAAAATGTTTGTTTATAATTTTTCAAGAATAACATTTTGAAAAATCATCAAATTGTCATTAAGAAATAATAGACAATGACTATGAAAAATAGATTTTACTGTAAAATTCTAGAATTCAAGATTTTACAGTAAAATATACAATACACATACATATAAGATATATACATAGTAAATAATGTCACATAGATATAGTACATATAAATATAAAAGTTATATGAAACATTTATAGTCCTTAAAGTCTCGTAACGGAATATTTGAAAGGAAGATTAAAAAAATGCTCAAAAAAGGATGTTTATATCTTAAATATTGACATCTGTTTGATAATGTATGTATTTTTCTATTTTATAAAATAAATGTAAAAGCAGGTTAATTCTTTTCATTTAATATGGACATGCTAAATTAACATAAAATATTTGCAAATATATATATATAATTCCATTTTATGTTCATATTTAGATAGAAAACAAGTGAATTATAGACAAAACAAAAAACCCGACCGCGTTAACTTAAATTAACGTTTCAGTAAAAACATAACTCTCCTTTTGGGCTTCTCTACAGTAGGGTAAAAAATTTTAAATATTAAAAAGAAAATATGTAATAATACATATCGTTAAAATTATATTAAAGTATTTTTTGTGTGTATTTTAATATTTATTTACAGGGATTTTTTATTTTTTTAGGTTGGGCCGAATTTTTTCTTTATATTTAAATTGCATGTTAAATTATTTCATATAAGTCTAGGAAACGCATATTTTCTTAGTAAAGGGGGATCATTTTTTTATATTTTTTCTATTTGTAAAGAATTTATAACACGTAAAAGTTTTTTTTTTGTTTTTATGCTATTAATTTTGTTAGTAGAGTGTTATATAACTTCAAAAATTTAACTTTTTATTTACTTTTAAATAATTGTCTACCTATATATTTTTTTATAACAATTGGGTTTTTTACTTTTTATATTAGGTTATTCTCTTTAAATCAAACATTTCTTTTAAATTAAACTAAAATATTAGTACTTTTCAGTTATTCAGTCTCTTCCATTATTCATTATTTATCTTTGTCCGTTTTAAGATATAAATGATCAGCTTTGACAGTTTTAAGATAATTTCTTTATAATTAATATAATTCTGTAAACGTACTCTTACGTATGTATATTCTGCTTCTATATACTAGTATTTGAAACTTGAAAAATTTTAATATATCACTTTTATTATTTATATATATACTTAAATAATGATTTTAAATATATTTTTAACGTATTGCTAGATTTTTACAACTTTTTCTTCTACTATATATAGTAGTTTTAAAATTTTTCATTTTCCTTTGTATTATAATAAAAGCTACATTTTATTACTTATATGTATATTTATTTTACATTTTAAAGTTTCACTTAAAACGGTGTCCGAAATACCAACGGTGCCTGTGTATTTATAGATACTTGTAGGTTATATAAAATATATATTATATTTGTAAGTTTTGTCAGTCGTCACAGGAGTAGGGCATATTGTGATTTTATTTTTACATGACATTATTTATTAAAGGAATTGACTGAGAAGTGGAATATTTTAGTTTTATTTTACTCCATTTTTTTGAGTTTATTTATTTTTATTCTCAACCTGTGGTATATAATAATAGGCAAAAATAAATTAGTGTTAGGATGTTCCATTTTCCACTTTAAGCGCATACATGTCCTATATTTTTGATAACAGAATTCAATTTCTTAATAAGACAACCTTAAGGCCGTTGAGGCGCAGTAGCAGACTGTGACTTTAAAAGCAACTGCGCTGCAAACATACATTATAGGTATACTAAAACACGAAAGTAATTCAGTGTGTTTAGCAAATAATTCAGTAGTTTAAGCGGGCGAAGCCGCGAGCGTGTCGCTAGTCCCTATAATAAAATTATAACTGATCGTTGTTTGTACAGGAAAAGTTTTTATTGGGCGCATTTATCAATATAACAGAAAACAACGCAACTGAGGAACGGAGAAAGCAGAACTGGTTCGGCGGAAACTGGGGAACGGAGTGTCTTTAGTGTAAAGCTGAAAAACTTTCAGTGTAAAGCTGAAAAAAAAAGGATATTAAGGCGAAGTAGGATAGTGTTAGAATGTAAACGCGACGTTTTTGGGTTCGATTTCCACATTTGTAGGAAGACAAAACGCGGCATTGAGTTTCGCCATTCAACACGGAATGCCTTAAAAATTAGGTAGAAAAGTGAGAAGCTTAATATTTGTTTCCGTTTGACTACCCTACTATTATATAGTTAGTATATATATATCATATATAAATTATATAGAGGGGGTGGAAATTTTCAAGCTTTATATATATAAAGCTTTTAGTCGATTTTATCAAAACTTTATGCTTTTATAACATTTTTTAAAGTGTTAATCCACACTAAGGAAAGAAAAATATTTATTTAGAAAACGTATAAAAATTTAAACGTAGCATGACTCGAACCCGCGCCTCCTGGAAATCGACCAGGAGGTGTACTAAATAAGTATAAAACTTAATGCTGCTATAACTCAATACAAAAATCAAATAAATATGTGAAACAAAATTAAGAAACTTTTTATAATATGATTATTGCGACAACTTGTTACTGTCTCTTAAACTTGTACTGCAGAATTTTTTGTATATAAAATTCCAGGCAGGCTACACGACAACGAGTTAACTTGTTTTTAATATAATTATATTAGTAAAAAGAGCTATAATAAAATTATAATATAAAAAATAAAATAATATTTTTATTAAAACAATACTTGTTTTTGTAACAATTATCACATCACTATTAAAAATAAAAAAAAAACCACGTGGACGTTTATAGGCAATCATACATTAATCATTATGACTATAATCATAAAAATAATAAAACTTAACTTGTAACTTAACGCTGCGTTTATTTTTCTTAATTAAATTAATTAAAAAAAGAAGATTAAGTATAGATGGAATATAAATATTATTAAATAGTGAGGCCTGTCATGGCATATATAAGGTCTGATCAAAAAATACCCTTTATTATCATTTTTTTTAAAGTATTTATTTATTCATTAATAACTATCTTGTACCCTTCAAAATAATCCCCATCAGATATAATACACTTATGCCAGCGTTTTTTCCAATACTCGAAACACTTCTGAAACGCGCTTTTTGGTATCGCCAACAGTTCCTGTTTCGATTTGTCTTTTATATTCTCAATCGTAGCAAAACGCTTTCCTTCCATCGGTGTCTTCAGTTTTGGGAAGAGGAAAAAGTCGGCGGGGGTCAAGTCCGGTGGATACGGTGGTTGAGGCATGATAACAGTATTGTTTTTGGACAAAAACTCGCGTAAGTGACAAGCGTTTAATTTTTTTTTTAAATGTTTGAGACGAAAAATCACGAGCGCAGACACTACAGTTAGAATGTATTATACAATTTTCTTCAAGAATCCGATTTTTCCTAAAAATATCTGCCGAACAACTGAAAATCGGCTTATATACATGGTAGTGAAATGAATAGGTACTGAGGTTCTCTACCCATATACAACCGTTGATCCGTCGATCGTATTACACCTGTATATAGCTTTGGATTCATTGTGCATGAATCTGTACAAGAGGCCGTCGTAGTGCAGGGACACAAATGTGTAACTGTAACGCGACGACTTTGAGTTCGATATCCATTCGAGGGAGTGGATTATTATTTATTAATATTTTCATTTCTTCGCTCTGGCATCAAGGCTTGGCTTTGAATTAAAACGCATTGCCTTATTATTATTGCGAAAAAATCGGCGGAAAGTGGAATGCTCTTGCATAAAAATTCCGTAACCAGTACTTTTATATGGCTGCTAATGTTGGCCAGCACCATTTCAGCATATTCAGAAACTTCAGGTCACGGAATTGAACATGCTGAGGGTAACGTACGTAACACTTTTCTAGACGAAAGCACAAGCACAAGCACGAAAGACCTAGAACTACGTCAGAAGAAAGTGCCATTCTATCTCTGTCATTGGAATTAGAACCCCTGGAAGCACTAGGAAGCAAGCGCTAGACGGAATAGATTATGACTTTGAGAAATCGCAAAAAAGTGGCAATTTAATTTTTTTCTGAGAACGATCCCTACAGTTTATTAAAGTTTTATAAAAAAATATAATTTTTATATAAAGATATAAAAAATAATATATTTTTTTAAATGAAAACAAAAGAATTGATTTTGATTTATAGTGGCGCTGCAAGACACACTTACATATATACATAATATATCTATACATAATAGCCTACCCAGGTCTATATAAGCGTATTCCGCACCCATCCAGACGCAGTATTTACAGATACTCCTTCGGTTGCTTGATGTTGCAAGGTGATATAATATTAACCGTTTATAGTAAAAAAAACTCTACTATTAGATAATATACTAATGATATACCAATTTAAGTCGAGTTTAATTATTAATAAAACTATATAATTACAAAAATCATCAAAGTGTACTTAACTTGACGACTTTTATAAATCTTCCATTGCAGTGCCTAATATATCGGACCATGATGTTAATAAGCATATTTGTGTATATATTTTTGCCCCTCATATTGACAGTCTTATATTTACGCTACAATAGGAAAACTAGATTGATCAATCAAATACCTGGACCAAAGTCCTGGCCGATTGTTGGAAATTGCCTGGGTTTTATGTTGCCATCAGGTTAGTGATTTCATTTTATTTTTACAATTTTATCATATGATTCGCTTTACGCTGTGCAGATACACATAGCAGCGTAGGCAGAGGGAACCTAGTATAAAGTCTAGACACTTCCGTTTTCTACTTCTCGCCGAATTCTCGACGCATTTCTAGTCTCAATTATTTTTCATCTCTTTCCTTTTTTAATTCATGACTTCAAGTTTAGTGTGCCAAAACCTACAAAAACCATTTTACAAGACTATAAGAAATCTAATCTAATCTAGTTTCACGCTGTATCCGTAGCGGGGTACTCAGAGAGAACGGTGTAGTCAAACACATGCCCTCGGGGGGAGTCCTCATGTTTTTAGCATGACCGTCCTCCAGTATCTTGGGTACTGTATATATGTTTTCGAAGGTCAACCTCTCTCAACGGTCACTTTTCCTTCATAAATATGTTTGCCATTTCTTCATCATCCATTCGCTCGATGTGCCCAAACCAACTGAGCATGTTCATTATTCTCACCGCAATATTTTTAGTATCTACATTCTATGTATCTCTTCACTGCGGATTCGATCAGCTAAGCTGACTCAGTATATTTTACAAAGAGATCTTCGTCTTTTTTCACTTTTTTCAAAAACCAGGACTTTTGTCTTACTCGCATTTAGATTAATAATATTTTAATAATAGTCTAACTGTTATTTTCACACCCTTCTTTCAGAGTGGTAACTAATGCCTACAATTCGTAATCTGATGATGCAATGAGCACTGCATCATCTGCGTGTAACAAGCAATTTACATTCAAGTCACCTACTTTCACTTCTATGTCACTTTGTTTCACTCCTTGGAGATAGTTATCCAAAAACAAATTGATTAATCGTGTTGACATAGCGCGTCCTTGTTTAACATCCGATTGGATTTCAAACCAAAGCGATATGCCAGTTCCTATTCGCAAGCAGGCTGAATGATCTCTGTTAAGAGACTTTATAGCCTGCAGCAAGAGTCCGCTCACATTGTACCGGGATAGTATTTCCCATAATTTCTTTTTCACAACTCTGTCAAAATGCCTTTTCAAAGTCCACAAAAGCACAAAAACTTTTTGGTTAACGGCTAAGATTTTATCGGTGATCATGCGGAGAGGAAAGATCATACAACCTTTTCCAGGTCCAAACCCTCCTTGGGCTTCCCACAACAGCCTTTTGGATCTTTTTTGCTTTCTTCTCGCTAATATTTTAGCATAAACTTTACTACCCAAGGTAATCAAACTGATAGCCCTATAGATTGCGCAGTCTTTCGTGAACATTTACTTTTTAACTTTATACAAAGGTACGATGATTTCCAGGATAATTTGCACAGATATCAGAACAGGTCCAAGACGCGTGGCATATTTGATAATTTCGACAGTAGTTTGGCTGTTACTTGGAACAGAGGTATCATTACATTCCTATCATCTCCCCATAAAATTCCGTCCAACGCAGCATAACGTGTGGTTGTTTTGTTAAAGTTTCACCGTCTTTCGAAGGACACATGTGTTTTTTACTTCACATTCTACGGGTTAGCTAACGATCTTAAAAAACACTAAAATAGCTTCGTTTTTCTTGAAGTTATAAAAAAAATACAAAAAAAAGATAATAAATCACAAAATTATACAAAATGAAGCAAGCGGTGCATAAAGGATCGTTCCTTTCGATTGCGTTGACTTAGAAGTTAAATTTTTACAGAATAGGAAAAAGTAGATCTAGATATTTTATATTAATTTCATCTTCATATAAACGCTTATTCTTCTGTTTGTCCACATTTTGTATGAAATTGAATATTTTATCAAAACCTTTGGTGAACTGTGATTATGAAATTTATCAAGAAGTAAAACCTTACAGTAAAAATAAATGAAAAAATCGAAGTTGGTATACCACAGAAAAGACACTAGAAACTTTTATTTCTAGCTAATTTCATGAAATTTGTAAATTAGGGCACACAAACATAAACTTAATTTTGTAAATTTTTATAAATTGTACTTTCCTTTGATATAACTGGTAAAGAACCCTCAGGGGGCAGCTCTCATTTAAACTACTTTTTTCTTAATCAATTAAAAATAAAAGTAAAATCTTCTGTAATTAGGCCTACATAAATGTTTTTATTTCAGCATCACGCTGTGTCCCGCATATAGTGAGGTAGACAGAGGGAACCTAGATTTAAGACACTCCGTTCCCCACGTTCGAATTTTCGAGGCATTGCGTGTTGGCCGAATCCAACGCCGCGCTTTTGCCTTAGTACCAGAGAAAAGAAAATATTAACAAATAATAATTTATTCCTTTGAATTTCGATTTGGTTATTACAGTCACACACTTGTGCTTCAGAGCCACGACTGGCATCAAAAAAATTATTTAGTTTAAATTGAATATAATTTCTTTTTGCAGATGAGCTTTTTAAATATAAGAGAAGTTTAGTAAAGAAATTTGGTCCAATTAATCAAATACATGGATTAAATATCCAAATGGTAAATGTCTCCGAGCCTGACTATGTTGAGGTAATTATGCTATGTTTATATTGTATTCATATATATATATTTTTTTCTCTACTTCGTCATTAACTAAATGTCCTAGCGATTTGGTACGGGTGACAGATAGATTTAGATAATTGGTTTATAATACATTTGAGTTATTTAATTCTTGTTTATGTAATTAGTAATAAGATATTGAGTTATCGCTATTTTAATATAATTAACTGGTTTATACTTGAGCTATTTAATAGTTGATTTATTTTAAGTTACAGATACATTGAAGTCTTTTAATTTGCCTATTATTTCTTCTACAAATATTTTGAAAGAATTTATAGTATCCGGGCTATTGCAAATTTCTATTACGTGTATTCATATAATCGTGTGAGTGAGCGGTAAGAAAGGTACAGTAAAGGGACACCTCAGTTAACCTTCGAAAACGCAATATCAAAAACACTGGTTGAAGGTCTTACTTAAAAAACATGAGCACCCCCCGGAGGCCATGTATGAATAGGTTGATGACAATTTTAGAGAAACCGCAATTATATAATGGAAAATAGAAATTGATTTTTAGAATTATAATAACCTACTCGTAATATATACCTACTGATAGTTTTTTATAGAAATATTTTTTCTCCTGATATTTGCTTAATAGTCTGTTAGCAGGTCTACACGTTAAGGTGACGATACAGAATTTGCTATTAATAATTAAATTGTTTGGGCGCAAAGCATTCCAATAAATCTCACATTATAATAAAATAAATCAGCTTCACGCTGTATCCCGCACACAGCAGGGTAGGCAGAGGGAACCTAGTGTTAAGACACTCCTTTCCCTACTTTCTGCCGAATTCTGAAGGCATTGCGTGTTGAGTGGCAGAACTCAACGCCGCGCTTAACCTCAACACCAGAGCGAAGAAATGGAAATATAAATTTAAGTAAATATTTCATTTCCTCGAGTGGGGATCGAACCCACAACCAGTCGGTTTTACAACCACACCTCGTGCCGCTGCGCCACGACTGGCCCTACTTATCTCTATCTCTATATATAATAAGACAGTAAAAATATTTTGTCTGTACATTTAGTAATTTTGACTGAAATGGATAGAGGGACACTTAAAAATAATAATAGAAAGCAAAAAGATTTTTTTATTTCTTGTCTGTCTGTCTGTCTGTCGACATATTTTTGTCCGCATTTTTCTCTGAAAGTACTGAACCGATTTACAAAAAAAAAAAAATTGAAAATTTCACCAATTGCTTTGTTTTAACTCAACTTAAATACTAAAGTTTAGTTCATTAAAATCGGTCCATAAAAAAAAGTTATCGTCATTTGAAAGAAGTCGTAATTAAGTCAACACAGAGATAAAGAACGATCTTGAAAGAAATATCAAGTAAATACAAAGATTTTTTGGTTGGTTCGTTCATATAATATATGTAACTAATTTAATATCTATATATAATACTAGCGGCTCGCCCACGGCTTCGCCCGCTTAAAATACATGATTATTGATTTTTGATTGATTATTGAGTCACACAGATAGTGTAAATATGATGGCTGATGGCCAAAAGCGGCCAAAATTACACATTTGCTTTTATTTAGCATGCTTTTTTAAGAATGCTCGGGTATAAGAGTGCTCAAAGCAAATAATGAAACACATGCTCTTTAAGTGCGGGCTCAAAACTTCGATACTCGATATTCTATAACATTCTCTGTCCTTCTCTATAGAATTAAATAAAATCATCAGTTCGTATCTCAAAAAATTTATTAAGAAAGAATAAAGCGTAAGAACTCTCATTGTTCTGTTATAAAATAAAAAAAATATAAGATTTTTCTTTATCCCAGAGGGCCATTTTTGGAGATATGTGGTGCACGCGTACCCTCACGAGCCTTTGATCGATACTAGCATGCTTAATAAGCAAATGTGTTCATACGAGCAAAGCACGCCCCCTTCCCCCCGCGCTGCAGGTAGCATGCTTATAAATGGATTGGCTGTCGATTTTCGAGCAAGATCGAAATTAGCATGCTCATTATGAGCAATGGTTTGACACGCACGCTACTATGAGTAACTGCTTAATAGTGGTTGGCATGGTTTCGTTCTAGTAATAAGCATATGTAGCTGTAGCTTAACTACACCATCTACCTTCTTCTTAAAGGCTACTACGCAGCTGTGGGTTGTGGGGTCTTGAAGTTGTGGGTTCCGGATATCACTTGCCACACACAAGCGTGTGACTATAAACGCGACGGTTGTGGTTTCGATTCTTGGGTGATCTTGATAATATTTTTATTTGCTCTCTGGGTAAAAGGCAAACGCAGCGTTAAGTTTCCTTACTCAATAAGCAGAGTCTCGAAAAATCGATGGAAAATAGGGAACTTAGTATCTAAAATAGTAAATACTCATTTATCCACAACGTAACCTGATTTTTTGAGTGTCTTATTTATTATGTATACTTGTATGTTTAACATACAATTCATATTTAACACTGTTGCAGAAACTTCTATCTACAAATGAGTACAATTATAAAGGACACCCATACACATATCTTTTTAATTGGTTAGGACAAGGATTACTAACCAGCAATGGTTTGTACTTAATTAATCAAAAATATAATTAATTAAGTAAATTATTTTGATTATTTTATTTTGAGACCAATCGTGGCGCAGGGGTTCGATCTCCACTCGAGGAAATGAAATATTTATTTAAATGTATATTTCCATTTCTTCGCTCTGGTGTCGAGGCAAAGCGCGACGTTAAGTCCGCCACTCAACACGCAAAGCCAACAGAATGCGGCGGAAAGTGGGAAACGGAGTGTCTTAACACTTAGGTTGCCTCTGCTTACCTTGCTGTGTGCGGGGTAAGGGCGTGAAACTGATTTATTAAGTAAATGATCGTGATTGAAATGGCATATTGTTCAAAAGTAGTATCGAACCTGATTCATCTTCGGCCATCCGTCTTTTAAATATTGTTTAATGTTTACAGGCAACGCATGGCAACGAAGCAGAAAAATATTAACAAAAGCATTTCATTTCAATATATTAAAGAAATTCTTCAACACATTTGTGGAACAGACGGAAATTCTGAATAAAGAATTGAGGAAAGATGCCGACAAGAAACAGATTGAACTGTTGCCAGTGATAAGCAACCTGACATTACATATTACGTGCGGTGAGTATTGTTCTGATGATCTGTTCTAACTTATCAATATAATTAATTTCAACTCGGACTTAATAGGTTTCTTTAAGGCAGTAAATAGAATAAGTAGTAATAGTAATAGTAGGTAGCTTAAATATTACCTTTTAATATATTTTTTAAAGAAACCTTAATTAAGGTCTGTCGTTCTACAAATTGTAGTCCTTGTTTGCTTGTTTCTTGTATGTAGACTTAAAATGTTGAAATTGTTACGGAACCCTCGGTGAGTCAGTACAATTCACACTTGACATATTTTTTAAAGTATCATATATCTTTATCATTTACAGAAACGGCAATGGGTATCTCTGTACAGGACAACATGAAGTCCATATTAGAATCATATCATAAATCGCTGCTCAACATGGGACAATGTTTTGGTAAAAGGTTTAGTAGCTTATGGATGAATAATGAACATATATATAAACTGACCAAAACTGGAAAAATTGAAGATGAAGCAGTGAAAGTTTTACATCATTTAACGAGTACCATTGTGGATAATCGAAAGAAACTTTATGAAAATAATATGGTTGATGATGAGGCGGATGATGATGAGGGTGGTCGCAAGTATACAATGTTAGATCTACTTCTTAAACATGAAAAAGAGGGGCTCATTGACATCGACGACGTAAGGCAGGAAGTTGATACGTTTATGTTTGGGGTAAGTGTTGCTAATAACTGTTATTATATTTAATTGTAAATAGTTATTATATAATACCATAATCCATCATCTTTTGTTTCGTTCCGGTGGCGAGGCAAAAGCGCCGTGTTGAGTTGAGCCGCTCAATCGAATTGCTTCCAGAATTTGGCAGAAAATGGGAAACGGAGATGGCATGGGATGTCTCTATCTGACACTACGTTCCCTTTGCTATATAGGTCGAGATCCCATTGCTTAAATCTGTACGGAATCGGAATAAAATATTACAAATGATGGCAACCTTTACTTGCGGCAGTTATTTTCCAGGCAACCATGTGTTGTAGTGATGAGAAAAAAATAAGCTTTAATTTGATATATAATTCATTAAAAAAACACATGAGAGCAAATATTAACATTGGTTTAGTTTTATTAACAAAGTGTCCTGTTTAAACCAGGCCACCCCTGGGCTTGGGGCAGACTGAGAGCTGGCAGCCATTGTTTTTCCAATTTCTTATGCGATTTTCTTTCAAATGAAGCGATTCACATAAAAAACATATGAGTGCAATTTTCTCCAAAAATGAGTTACGAAAAACATTAATTAAAAGTGATTGCGGCAAGATTTTTTTAGGCAAACTAGTGTAATCTATTCTACTATCATGTATCATTCTTAAATATAAGTTTCATTAGAATTACTGATTCCTGCAGATTTAAGGAATGGGATCTTAGGCCAATAGTTCTCTGTGCGGGAGTTATATATATTAATTAAAAAATATATTAATTAATTTTTCTTATCAATTTTAGGGTCACGACACAACTTCAACAGCAACAATTTTATTGCTAACGACGTTGGCGAACGATGAAGTTATACAAGTAAGTTTTTTTTAAATAATAGTTTTAATATTTAATTACATGTTTTCGCTATTGTAAGACAAAACGTGGCGTTGATCTCCGCCACTCAGCACTATCAACGAAGTAAGAGAGCTTAGTACACCTTAAACGAAAATTATCTTCTTTTTGAAAAATAAAATTCAGAATATAAAATAGAAAGAAATTGAAATATAAATTAATATTAATTTTGTAAATAATATGCCTTTTAAGTTATGTATATAACTTGTATTCTATTTTAATATAATTATATTTGTTTATTTTAATAATAGTAATTGCCACGATTGTGGGTTCGACGTTAATTCTGGGGAATTACTTAGTAAGTGTTTCTATTTATCTATCTAATTCTAGAACAAGATTTGTGATGAGATGCGAAAGATTTTTGGCGATAGTGATCGCCCACCTACAATGGACGATGTTAATGAAATGAAGTATTTGGATTGCTGCGTAAAGGAAATACTCCGGATGTATCCCAGCGCACCTATGATTGTCAGATATTTGAAAAAGGATTGTGTGTTCGGTACTGTTTGACTTTAATAATATTTTTTTATTTACTTATTAAGAAAACGTATTAAAATTTTATAGGAGCGGGATTTGAACCCGCGTCTCTACTATGAGAACGTATTGACGGTTTCCAAATAGGTGCGAGTTCAAATTCCGCTACGTTAAAATTTTTATACTAAACTAAACTAGTTTCACGCTTTATCCCTAGCAGGATAGTCAGAGAGAACGGATCTCCAAGCGCTACGATCTCTACATACCTCTATCGTCTCGTCCGCTGTCATCAACCTCTTCATACATCCTCATGCTTTTTACGTGACCTTCCTCCAGTATCTTCATACTGTGTTTTCTATGGTCAACCGAGGTCTCCCCCTATCTCTCTTACCACTCACTTTTACATCATAAATCTTTTTTGTCATTCTTTCATCACTCATTCGTTCGACGTGCCCAAACTAGCTGAGCACGTTCTTCTTCATTCTCACTGTGACATCCTCGCTAGTACCTGCCATTCTGGGTACCTCTTCATTGCGGATTCGATCAGCTAAGCTGACTCCGCATATCCTACAAAGAGATTACATTTCCACGGCATTCATCTTTATTTCATTCTTCTTGTGTAATACAAACGCGCTGCTGTGCTGAGATTCGCCGTCTCTTCAAAGCAGCTAAGGCTCCGTTAACCCTGTTAGACAGCAATACGTCTTTCCACATCCATCTCTCATCTCTACTGAACTTACTTTCCAAGTATACCACTTCATTCACTTGTTCTAATATCTTACTATTTGCACTGATCTTGCATTCCGTCCTTTCTTCATCTCGTTCAAAAACCAGAACCTTTGTCTTATTCGTGTTCAGGTTTACACCTTTATTTTCACACCCTTCTTTCAGAATGGTTACCATCGCCTGTAACTTGCATTCTGATGATGCAATAAGCAATGTGTACAGCAGGCATTCACTCCTTGAGGACAGCTATCCAAATACAAATTGAACAACCAAGCTGACATGGCATAATCTTGTTGCGACATGCCAGCTCCTACTCGCACGCAGGCTGAGTGATCTCTGTAAAGAGACTTTACAGCCTGCAGCAAGGGTCCGCTTACATTGTACCGGGGTAGTATCTCCCATAATTTCAGTCTTACAACTCTGTCAAATGCATGATTATCGCCGCCCACGACTCCGGGCAACACCAGAAGAGCTACAGGTGCGTTGCCGACCTTTAACCTTTTTGAAGTTACCTATGTCATATCGACCTGGAAACACTGCCGCGGGTAGGCCATTCCACAGTTCCGTGGCGCGTGGAACGATAGTTCCTACGAAACCGCACAGCACCACGTATCCAGGTGGTGCGGATGATATTTTAGCTTATGACGTATTGTGCAGTTAGAAAATTCGGCGGCAGGTAACAGGTCAAACAGTTTTTCAGAACACTCTCCATAATAAATGGGGTAGAGAACGCACAACGGGGAGACGACTCTACGCTAAGCCAGATCTGATCCATACACCTTCTTCCAGGTCTATATCCTCCTTGGGCCTCCCACAACAGCCTTGCATTCTTCTCGCTAAAACTTTAGCATAAACTTTACTATCTAAGCTAATCAAACTGATAGCCCTATGGCTTGCGCAGTTAAACCTTTATACAAAGGCACGATGACCGCACCTCGCCAATCGTCGGGGACCTCCCCTAATTTCCAGCATAAATTGCAGAAAAACCAGAACAAGTCCAAGACGCGTGGCCCACCATATTTGATCATCTCGGCAGTAACTCCATCTGCTCCCACTGACTTACCACATTTCAGACTTCGTATTGCACTCTCAACTTCTTTTACACTGATTTCGCCACCAGCTACATCAAGATTCAGCGTTTCGCTGCTGTTTGAGACTGAGGCGTCATCACATTCATACATCTCGTTGTAAAATTCCGCCCATCGCTGCAAAATGTGTGGTTGTTCTGTTAGAATTTCATCGTCCTTCGGAAGCACCCCTTTCATTCTACAAGCTCGAGAAATGAAAAGTGGAACAATAGGTCGCCTCTTTTCATGGTTTTTTTATAAAGTTTTTTGTCTCTCTTGAGAATTTGTTTATTAGATTAGATGCAAATTGTGGCGTTAAGTAATGTACATCGAAAACACAATATTTAAAAATTGACTCGACTCTATTTTCTCCTCTCCTTAACCTACTAATAACATTATTCAAATATCTAGGTGATTACACAGTACCGGCCGGGACTTCCTGTTGTATTGATATATATGACATGCATCACCGCGCCGACTTGTTTCCAGAACCAGAGCGCTTCATACCTGAACGATTTCTACCAGAAAATTGTGTAAAGAGACATCCTTATTCTTATATTCCATTAGGTGCTGGACCTCGAATGTGTATAGGTAATTCAACGTTTTTAATTATTTAGAATCTATCATGTAGCAGGGACACTAATGTGTGACTGTAATGCGACGGTTGTGGGTTCGATTCCCACTCAGACGAATGAACTATTAATTATAAATATTTTAATTTTTTCGTTCTGATATCAAGGCTTTTAAAGAAAATTTTGTGGGGAACTCGAAAGTAGGGAAAGGGTGAAGTGTCTTAGCACAAGGGTATCTCTGTCTATCCTGTTATATACGGAATACAGAAAAAATTTAAAATATTTTTTATATTTAGACTTTGCTGATCGGCGATTTTACACATAAACTTTGCCGAGTCGCCCGGTGTGATTTTTTACTGAAATTAAGTAAATTTTTTGTACCGTCTACTTTAAAAACTATAATCTCTATCTATACTAATATAATAAAGCGGAAGAGTTTGTTTGTTTGTTTGCTTAAACGCTAAGATCTCTGGATCTACTGGTCGGATTTACTTTGTTTTTGTTTTATATGAAAGCCTATAGCACTTTTGAAGAATCCATCTTCAGAAGTGCTATAGGCTATATAACATTACATTACACATATATTCTAAATATATTAAAATACTTTCCAATTTGACATGCAATTTATTCTGCCATGTTAATAACAACCGACCGTTGCTAAGCAATGGTTTGCAAAGTTTGTTGTTTTAAGAAAACGTCACCCAAAATGAACTTGCTTGCTTGATATTCATCCTTATGAACACAAATATAATAGTCACTTTTATTATATTGAAACACATTTATATTGAAAACTTAGATCGAAAGTTATTTCATCATCAAGGAAATTTAATAAAGACAATTTTCGGCTTTTATCTATACTAATATAATAAAATGGAAGAGTTTGTTTGTTTAAACGCTAAGATCTCTGGATCTACTGGTCCCATTTACTTATTTTTGGTTTTGTTTGAAAGCTATGTTTTTCAGAACTGCTATAGGCTATGTAATATTATGGTGTACGTATTAGTTAGCCTTAAATAACGAAATAACTATAATAATGAACGCCATCGAATTGATTTAAGCGCGTGCGCTGCAAATATAGTAAAATATATGCCAATACATTGTATGGAAGAAATGTTCTATTTTATTAGTTCTAAAAAAAAGTCCGTGATACGGTATATCTATCTCTTATAAAGTCAAAATAAGATATTTTGTGATAAAAAAATTGTTGTATTTGTTTTAAAATTGTGATACTTCAACGTTTTTTATTTGATAAAGATATTGAAACTTACGAGTGATAGTTATTCCATTATCAAGATTTTTTATGAAGAAATGCTTTGTCTTTTATAGCATGTAATTTGAACGTATACTTTTTGAGAAAATATAAATTTAAAATAATTCAACGCTTCGTTTACGGTACAAGTATAGCCATGAGTCTAGCGGGGAGCGCCCTTGCCGCCGATTTCGTCCTCGCAAGCAGCCATGTTAATGCTTGCAGTTTCTCAAAATTATTGAATGTATAAATTATATTAATTATATATAAATTATATTAATTATATGATTTATATTGATTATCTTATGGAAAATGCAGGATAATAAAACAATTAGCTTAGCAATAATAATTATAAGTGGTATGCGAGCGAAGCCACGAATGGGCCGCTAGTATATTATAAAATAATAACGCTTTTCGTCACTGTCTGGCCTTTCTAACTCTTCTTCTTCTAAACCACCCAACGGATTTTGATGCGGATTTCACCATTAGGTAGAGTATTTCTCAGTGAAGGTTTATATATAATTTATATGTATGTTTTAACGTAATTTGACATTAATATGATAAATGTGTATTAAGTCCTACCCGTTGAGACACACGCATGCGCTGCTTTAATGGTAAGTCCTACATGAAAACAATGTAGTGTAGTATTATTCCTCTTAATAAGATCTACAAAAAAGTCAGCGACAGCATATTTGTACCTTCTAAGGATAACATACAGTGAGCATATTTCTGTCTAAAAATAGTAATTTGAATATATTTTTTTATTGTGAGGGATGTTTGTCCATAATGGTTTATTTTTAGTAGTAGTTTATTAATTTTCTACTTTAAATGAAGATAAAATTTGATGTTTACACTATTTCGAAATTACGAATAGTTTTAGAGAAAAACGCATTTAATTGTTGACACATCACCCCGGCTATAAACCGCAGTTTTGGCTCATGTTTCATTTATCCCTTATTCTCAGCATATAAATAAGTATATTAGTTACCTTGGCCATGTAATGTAGATCAAAATGTTCTTTACTGTTTTTTATTTCTTTACTGTTTTTAATAAGTACTTTAGAAGATTAGTAGCACAGATTTTAAATTACAGTACTAAAAAATCCTTGCTGTGTGTAATGGACACATTTTTTAGTACTGTACTTGCCGCACCCACCTGGCTTCTTTCTGGGCCTTCCGTGCCCGGGGGAAAGAAGGCGGGATCGCAGGCGGGGTCATGCTGCCTAAGGTTGGGAAGAGCCCACAGCACCCTGAGGGATACCGTTCTATAACCTTCTTCTGCGTCGTCGTTAAGCTGTTCGAGAAGTTATTCCTCTCTCTTCTCCAGTCGCACATCCACCAACTAAGCTAGCAGTTTGGCGAGCGGGTATACCCCTTTAGGCCGCATCAGCGATCGACTGAAAGGAGAGTGCAATAGCAGTCTTCCTCGACGTATTCAACCGCGTCTGGCACCCGGGCCTACTTCATAAAGTGCTCAGAATCGGCACCCCCAGCCCGTCGCGCATGTCTTTGCCTCTCTGCCTCAGTGACAGGACATTTTGCGTGAGAGTTGAGAGTGCGAGGTCTAGCAGTGACACGATGTATCGGGTCACTGCTAGACTCGGCCCGAGGTCAAACGTCAGATGACTTCCGTGTTGTGTTCTTCTAGTCAAGCCCTTTCATTTGATATCCTTATCCAGGTTGATTTAAAAAATATGTAGTCCACCGTTTTATGGTGGCGGCCATCTTGGATTTATTTTATGGTGTGCAGTATTATTCTAGTCAAGTCCTTTAATTTGATAACCATATCAAAAGTGATTTAAAAAATATATATAGTCCGCCATTTTGTTGTAGAGGCCGTCTTGGATTTTTTTCAACAGTATTTTATATTGGCTGTAATTAAAGCAGTAATAAGAGAAAACAACAATAAAAGCACAACGACGATTTCATTCGTCACATGTCATCAATGGCTGTCCACGATAAGACGAATCAACAGCAAAGTGTTTACTACATGTTCATTGTTCCAGGTCATAAATACGCTCCGCTAGAAATTAAAATTATTATAGCTGGCATACTTCGTAAATTCCGCCTTGAACCCGTGACCAAGCCTTCAGAGATAGAATTTAAAGTAGACATTGTATTGCGCACAAAAAAACCAATTTATGTAAAATTCTGCTTGAGAACATAAAGGCAAAGAATGGTAAGGTATAATGAAATATGTATGTATCTTTATATGTAATTAAAGAATTTTAAATGCAAAGTTATGTTTTTATTTTATCTAACGCCTGTACCTTATTTATTATTTTCCTGTATTGAAAACGAATTAATTTTTTCACCACGTACCTATAGGTTTCACATAAGTTTAGTAAATATTTTCATTACAAATGGACATTTAAATGATTGTTACACAACCTGTCGTGTTTACAGTCGCACCCTTGTACCCGTGCGCCACGACTGGCCTCGAGAACAACAATAAGAGTTATTTTCTGAATTAAAAAAAATAGCCTTTGTTACGACCTGATTACATAACTTTATATTGCATCCGTGCGAAGCCGAAGCGGGACTAGTTTTATATGATACTAGCGAACCATATAAAAAACTTGATAAGATAGCCATACAACTGGACCTTGGTCGGCACTATTAGGTCGAATAAACATTTACAATCACAATTATAATGAGACAAAAAGGGGAGTCGACACTTTCGACCAAATGTGCTCGTCGACGTCGTGCAGCCGCAAAACAAACAGGTGGCCCATAGCTATGTTTTATGGGATCTTGAATATGACATACATAATGTACTGTGAAAATGTTCTATCCAAGAAAGAAAAACCGGTGGGACGTAGAGATTTCATGAAAAAACTCAGCAATAGCTTGATGACCCCATGGATGGAGACAAGGCAGCAAATGCTTACTTTGCCAACGAATATAAAACAAAAAATTGATGATATATTGCCAAAAAGACAAGCCGAACCTCCTACAGAACTCGAAGGTGTACCCTAAGAAAATGTTGTGCCTTTTGTCCATTAAAAATTAGAAGAATGACAAAGACTATGTGCGACAACTGTAAAAATCTCATTTGTGTTGTCCTAAGTGTTTTTGAGATGAAAATTAACAGGAGACATAGTCCTCACAATTTCTTAATGATAGATAGAGATTTGTGGGGCAATATATAATCTATATTTTAACCCGGAATTTTTGCGAAATCGGAATTTATATAGGAAAAATTACGTTTGCAGTGTACGCACAGTTACTGTTTATATAGACAAATGTGACATATAACTAAACATTTTTTTATTAAATATGACAATTCTTGCAAGCAAAATCAAATCAATTCCCAAAAGACTTAAATTTATGATTACTTAGTGCACAACAGTATAGATAACCAAACTAAAAAAATAATCCTTTTTAGAGTTCCGTACCTCATAAGGAAGAAACAAAATCACTTTGTTATCCGTCTGTCTATCTGTCCAGACCATTTTACTTAAGATCGCGTTGAAGGTTGGTGAAATTTTTTGGCTTACAATTCCTTGAAGCATAGAAATTAACTTAATTTCAACTTATTTCATCAGCATTTTAAAATTGTGTCACCTTCATCAAGCACGCAGCGGAGCGCAGAGACCTACAGTTATGAAATTTATGTTGAATTACAATACAAATAGAGGAAATAATCTGCAAAGTAAAAATTAAAAACTAAAAGTTAGATATTTCATAGAAAAAAAATATTACAAACATATATTTGTAGTTCCTTTCATTATTAATTGCATATGACAGAAATGTAGAAGGGACGAAATGCAAGATCAGTGTAAATGGTAAGATATTAGAACAAGTGAATGACGTGGATATTTTGGAAGTATGTTCAGTGGAGATGGGTATTACATTCTCTAAAAATATTTGTAATTTCGAAATTGTGTTCTAATTTTATCCTTATTTTACATAGAACATTAATGAAGTATTTAAAAGAGTAAGGATTATTATCATTATAGACAAACATCCCTCACAAAAAATATATTTAGATTATTATTTTTAGACAGAAATATACGTCATCCTCAAAAGATACGAATATGACTGACTTGCTGACTTTTTTGTAGATCTTATTAAGAGGAACAATACCCCAGTATATTGTTTTCACGTAGTACTTACTATTAGCTAAACAGCTCATGCGCGAAAGTGTCTAAAACTAAAACGCGTAGGACTTTATATATATTTATCGTATTTATGTCAAATTACATCAAAATGTACATATAATAAACTATATATAAACCTTCCTTGATAAATTCTCTACCTAATGGTGAAAACTGCATCAAAATCCGTTGGGTGTTTTAGAAGAAGAAGACTTAGAAAGGCACAGACAGAGGCGAAAGGCTATTTTATTTTATAAAAATAAAAATCAGCTTCACGCTGTATCCCGCACACAGCAGGATAGGCAGAGGGAAGCTAGTGGTAAGACACTCCGTTACCCACTTTCTGCCATTCTGGAGGCATTGCGTGATGAGTGGCAGAACTCAACGCCGCTTAACCTCGACACCAGAGCGAAGAAATGGAAATATAAATTTAGGTAAATATTTGATCTACTCGAGTGGGGATCGAACCCACAACCAGTCGGTTTTACAGTCACACTTCGTTGTTTCGCCGCTGCGCCACGACTGGCCTCATTTTATTTTATAATATTTTATAATTTTATAGGTAAATGGATTAAAACAAAAGAATGTGCTGTGTGCATAATATACCTATACCTATACATAATAACCTACCTAGGTCTTATAAGCGTAAATCGTATCCATCCAGACCCAGTATCTGAAGATATTCCTTAGATTGCTCACGCTAACTTTTAACGTTTTACAGAATAAGTAAATATATGTAACCTAACGGTTTTTAATGATTAGTTAACAAACTTTCAGTGGCGTGTCTGAAATTTCGGATCATCATGTTGCTAAACATATTTGTGTATATATTTTTGCCCCTCATATTGACAGTGTTATATTTACGCTACAATAGGAAAACTAGATTGATCAATCAAATTCCCGGCCCGAAGTCCTGGCCGATTGTTGGAAATTGTCTGGGTTTCATGCTGCCATCAGGTTAGTGATTTCATTTTATTTTATGCTTGATCCGCGTCACGCTGTATCTCACACATAGCAGTGTTCCCATTAAGACACTTCCGTACCCCACTTCTAGCCGAATTCTCAGACAGTGCTAAAACTGCTGTTTTACAAGACCATAACGAAATTCCTCTCTATAAATATATGTCACAACAGAATTTAAATCCACAACTATCGTGCCTCCTTAATCACTTACTAGCAACATACACTATAGTGGCCTTTAGAAGATTTTATTAAGAATTAATAGTCATACGATGTATCCTGCACATACTACAGTATACAGAGGGAACATGGGAATCATAAGACACTGCGTTCTCATTAAGACTCTTCCATTCCCCACTCTTCGTTCCATTCATGAGCAATTGCATGTTGGGTTGCGGAACTCAACGCCGCGCTTTGTCTAAAAAGATATTTTTATTAATAAATTAAAAAGATATTTCTAATTATTCAAACCATTGCGTTATATCTAATAAATTTTACAAATAATGCCTACTTTTGCTTTTATTGCCGTTGAAACATTCATATGGTTAAAAAATTAAAAGTTCAACAAGATTTGTATAGTTATATAATAAGTTTGAAGTTTATTGCCAGAACAAGAAATACTTAATAATATAATGATAGTTCTAAGTTAGATTTTAAGTTTTTTACATTTATAGTTTTTTACTTTTAAGAACAACCGGTGAATTGCGGGTTGGTCTTGCCCACCGAGGATTCCGTATCAATTTAATAGGTCGTTAAAGGGTAGATGTAGGTCAAAGGGAAGGTGACTTGGTTGACAAACTTATCTTTGCGGTTGTATGCACTTATATTGTATCAAATGAACTACAAATATAAGTTTGTATATTAATTTCAGTATGATGAAAACGTTTATGCTTCTGGTAGTCCACGTTTTTTACGAAATTGGCAGTTTTTGGAAAATCTATTGACAAGAAGTAAAAAAAATTCAGTTACAAATGAAATCCGAAAATGGAAATTTATTGGCATACCACTGAAAAAAAAATACTATAATATTATTTATATTTCTAGTTAATTTCATATGTAGAATAAATTAGAAACTTAGACCACAAACTAAATTCTGTAAACTTATCTTTCCCTTTGATCTAAAATTGGTAAGGAACCCTCGGTGGGCAGGTCCAACTCACACTTAACCGATTTTTTATTTAATGAATAAAAAAAACGTTTTAAAAAAATCTTAATATTAAATTTACATTAAATGTAGATTATAATAAATTTTATTATTATTTCTCTTTGCAGATAAACTTTTTAAATATCAGAGAAGTTTAGTAAAGAAATATGGTCCAATTAATCAAATACATGGATTAAATATTCAAATGGTAAATCTGTGCGAGCCTGATCATGTTCAGGTAATTATACTATGTTATTCATGAACTCTCGCATTAATAATATTATGAACTAGTTGCCGTCCGCAGCCTCATCTGCGAGGAGTTTGGCGTTTGAGATACTTATCATGCACTCGCTGTACGTAAATAAGTTTCTTAAGCTAACAAAAGTGTGCGTGGCGTAAGCTGAGCTTTACATTTGTGTGAGTACACAGATAGTGTATCCCATGCTTGGCTTAAACCGGTTAATACTAAGCAGTATTTTTTTGGCTACCGTAACTACACCACTTGTAATCAGTCAAGTGCGAGTCAGTTTCGCCCGAGACTTTCGTATCAATTTCATGATCGTCTTACAAATGTTGACAGGCCTACCCAGGTCACTGGGTAAATCATCACAGACGTTTGCACTCATTTTGTATGAAACCAGCTACAAATAAAAATTAATCATGACATTTTTTTTTATAAAATGCCTATACATTGTAATTTTACAGAATTTTTATTTATTTGTATTATAAGTAACTTTTGTTTGGGCGGTAGGTGCACAAATGATCAAGTTTGTTTTTGTACGCTCCACTTTATCCTTGAATTTAACTATTTTTTTTTCTTATGTAGTCTTAGACTTTTTCCCGACTGCTAAGGAAGGGTTATGTTTTTCGCGCGTATCTTGTATGTATGTAATATTCTTTATTACCTCGTATCTCCAGAACCGCTGAACGGATTTACATATTTGAGGTATCGTTAGATTCGTATTAGCAGCCCAAGTGTTCTTAGATAGGTGACGTTAATAAAAAATAATCATGGCGGCTGCGGGACGCCATTGGACTTAGTGAAAAAAAATTTTTTCGTTTCGAATACCACAATATGGATATCAAATTCAAGAGCTCAATTTCAGGATTTCAAAAAGATATATCATGATTATCATAACCATAATAAAGTCTAACAAAAAAATGAAAAATAAAAAAATATTTGTAAAAACAAAAACCCCGACTGCATCAAACTAAAAAGAAAATAAACAAGTCCAATAGTTTATTAGGATTAACAGTCGGGACCTATAAGTAATTCTTCAATCAATAAAATCTTTACCAGGAACCCCGCATAATTTAAAGAGGTCCCGACTGTTAATCCTAATAAACTATTGGACTTGTTTATTTTCTTTTTAGTTTGATGCAGTCGGGGTTTTTGTTTTTACAAATATTTTTTTATGTATGATATGGTCAATATATTATATGAATTAATTGATTGAGCAAATTCTGTTTAGGGGACTATTATATACCCACGTACCATTTATATACCAAGTACCATTTATATACCCACTATCTCAATAGTGGGTATATAAATGGTCCTTTTTACTTGATGTTATTCTTTATATACTTACACTACTTACTTAATTACTTACTTATTTAATTTATATATTTCACCGATTTAATATATTTATTTTTATTTAATATTTTAATATCTTTTATAGTCATGTTCATGCTGTGCTTTACCAGGCTCTCACTTAATTAAAATGACAGAATCGGAAAATGTGATGAGGGGAAGTTATTTACTTTCTAAGAAGATTCTGAATCCCTTTCTGAATATTTGGAATCAGCTGAACATCTTCTCATTAAACTGCTATTTGGTTCTCTGAAGCTGAGACTAGGAGTTTTATGTAGTCTTTTCGCTACGTACAGACTATTTTAGTAATTTTAAAGCAGCTGATTCCGAACTATAAATATGTAAACAGACTTAGACTTCAAAAACTTCTTCACATCGTTATAATATTTGCTTGTATCCAACTGCAGCCCTCATAACTTGTATGCAATTATTGCTTACGTAAGTTTATATTTTTATTATTTATTCATTTGTTTTACTTATGTATTTATTATCTATTTATATAAGTAAATTATTATGTAATACATGGCTCGTAACTTTTAAGTAAGTTTATTATACATATTAATGGACATTTGTACACTAACATAAAATCCTGTGCTTTTTCGTCTTTTTTAATGTAGGAAAGCAATTTAAGCCTAGATAATAATAGATAAATACTAAATACACTTAGCAAAAGCTAAAAAAGAAATAAAAATTATCCAACTTGGCACCGACCGACTGACGAGGCCGTCGTGGTGTAGTGGCACAAGCATGTGAATGTAAACGTGGGTTCGATTCCTACTCGGGGGAATGAATTATTTAATATTTTATATTTAGACACTTTGGTAACAAGGCAAACGCGGCGATAAGTTCTGCCAATTAACATGCAAAGCTCCGAAAAATAGACGAAAAATTGGCAACGTCGGGAAGTTAGACTTTAATTAAATCTTTTAGCTGCTTTGTTTATTTTATTAATATATCCACCTGAATCATTTAAAATTATTATCTATTATGTATATTTGTAAAAGTGCTAAAACATTTAATGTATGTATGTAATGTAAAATACGAATTTTACATTGTTGCAGAAACTTTTGTCTTCAAATGACTACGTTTATAAGGAACACCCATACACATATCTTACACATTGGTTAGGACAAGGTTTACTAACTGCCAATGGTAAGTACTTAACTAAAGCTCGTAAGGTGGAAGTTTTGCAAGGAGCGCCCCGTGTTACACTCTATCGAAGGCCTTTGCCATATCCAAACTAACTGTCAGGCCCTCCCCCTTTCTTTCAATAGCCGCAGCTCAGCGGTGGATTAGATAAACCAGAAGATCACCTGTGTCGGAAGCCTTATTCACAGTCATTGATCATTCGGTGATTCTCCATCTAAATCAAGAGCTGGCTATTTATTATGCTCTCCACGACTCTTGAGAGCAAAGAGGTGATAGCATAGTTAAATCGAACCCTCGCCTTTCTTCCACACGATCGTCTTGATAAGAGCTGTATTCTACGAGTCTACTACGCCAACTGAGTAAGATTGCCGAAATAAACAAGTTAACACCGGTATCTTCTCATGAGCACATGAACGGATCACAAAAGGAGAGAAGCCATGAGGCCCACTTAACTTGTGGATGTCTAAAGAACACAGAATTCGTCTAACAGCTTTTTGGCTGAACTTAAGTCAATCGTCCATAGTGGAGTTCCAACCAATGAGAGCGCCCGAGAAATCAGCTTTCTCTTTCGCCGCATGGACCACGATGCCATTTTCTGTGCGTCAAAGCGGAAGCGAAAAGCGCTGGCTAAAATTGCCATGTGAAAAAAATACCTTTGAGAGGACCCAAAACTGATGATCCGTAACTTGTCAGTTTTGATATGCTCAGAACTTGCTCTGCACTTAAACTACGAGTATATAATGTGTTATATACCGTGCGTACCTGTGTTATCAGCTTCATGCTGTATCCCACACACAGCAGGGTAGGCAGAGGGAACCTAATGTTAAGACACTCCGTTCCCCACCGTAAACCCACAGTGCGTACCTACATGCTAATAATGAAATAAAGTGTAAAAATAAAATGATTTTACTTTTGTAAGTTTTATTCTTCATTTTTCAACAAAGGAACTAAAAGATGAGAATATCTTTGCATCAAGTTTTCTCTACGTACGCACTATGCAGGAAAAGTTGTGAAGCTGTTTTTCGTAATGCATCAATCTTTTCGACAAACCGCACTTAATCTAACCGATTTTATAGAATGAAACTGGGACTATTTTTCAAAATTAGAATTGAACCCACATGATGAATGTGCCACATCGGCCACCGATTTACCGACACATTGCAAATTCGCCACGATGCACGATGATATACATTTTATTTGATATGTATATTGTGCCATTTCAAAAAAAAATGTTTTTGTTTACAGGCAACGCATGGCATCAAAACAGAAAAATGTTAAATAAAACGTTAAATTTCAATATATTAATGAAATTTTTCAACATATTTGTGGAACAGGCGGAATTTATGAATAAAAATTTGATGAAAGAAAACGAGAAACAGATTGAATTGATGCCACTAACGAACAACGTGACACTACGGGTTATGTGCGGTGAGTATTATTGATGATGACATCTATAACCTTATCAGTATAATTAATTACTATTGATATTATGTAACATAATCTGTAATAAGTTCTTTGATTTTCACGATTATTACACATTTTAAATGAAACTATTTTAACCGGATTAATCGCTGAGATAATGACTAGACTGAGTCTACCCGGGACTACTGCAAAGTATTAGAAACGTCGGGTTTCAAAAAATGTATTATTAATCCGATTAATTGGTCCTTGAGATCCCAAACTGTTCTGTTTCATAAACAGCTTTATACTTATAGTATAAAAGTATAAGGATTATTCTGACGTAAATTTTTATATAATATTACAATAGATTCAATGAAGAAAATTGTTTATAAACATCATAAATAAAATAAATAATAAAATATAAAATATTACGAGCCTTGTAACAACCTCAATGTACATGACAACAATATTCCAATATTAGATAAGGAAACTAAGATAGTTGTTATATAAAAAAAAACAAATTACAGAATATTATTACATTGAAATCATAGATAATGATAAAAATAGACGAAGATGAAGAAGAAGAAGATAAAAAAAGACGAAGTAAATGCACACAGCAAAAAAGAAGCAATAACTATTTTTGAAACGCGTTCATAATTTTTTTACATCATTGCGGTTTGGAGATTAGAATTTAGGGCACAATTTTAACAATAAAAAAATTATGAATAATTTGCAACGAAACTTAAACAAAAAATGATGTATCAATACACAGGGAAAAAGAAATGGCTTTAGAACGGTGGTCTTAAGTTAAGTTAACGTGGCGAAGACCGAGCCTGGATTCATATAGATCTCGAACCAAGCATTCTTTTAACCAAGCCAAAGAAATAAAAAATATTTTAATAAAAACATTTACATGAGCAGGAGCGTACCACCACTCAAAACTTAATGTTTCGATAATTGGGCGGAAAGTTATTAAGTTCCCTCTGTTATATGTGGAATACAACGTGAAGCTAAACAAATTTGAATAGGAACACGGAACTGAGCACACACTCATTGTATACTATCATATATAAAATAGAATAAATTCATGAATTGTCAAAGATTGTTATTTTAGAAGGTACTTTGTTGCTTTGTTGAGTAATAAAGTGAATTCAACTGGGTAAGCTGGAATTATGTATGAGAAGTTTAGTTCATGTCAGGCTACTTAGCTAATAGAATATTTATTGCTAATTGCCTTCGTGTCATCTCCATACAACGTGATGTTGGCGAAGTGATATATGCTCCGCTGGCACGCCCGAAACGCCATAATTAAAGAACTAAACCAAACCAATATTTCTTGTGAACTCAGTGTCTTATTTACGTTACATATTTAATATTGGCGATGAGAAGTTAAAAATTATACAAAATGAATAAAAAAGCCAATAGATTTGAAGAATACAATCCCGACTTGGTTAACTGGGCAAGTTACATAGATCGATTAAAGTTTTGTTTCGAGGCAAATGACGTGATCGTGGACAATGTTAAGAGTGCAAATTTTTTCATAGTGTGAGGTTCTCGAGTGTATGATACTTTGCTAGCGTGAATTACGCCCAGAAAAGCGACTGATGTTACTTTTATCGAAATAGAAGCAATTCTAATTAGGCTATTACAACCCTACTCCAAATGAAATAACATAAAAAGCATGTTCAATGGCTCTCTAGCAAAAGCTGCTCAGCGCGTTAAATATTTTTTGACAACATCTAAAAATCTTAAGTCCGGATCATTTCATGATTAGGCTTATTATTATCGACCTACAAACAGGTTCTCCAGTTTTTAATATTAATTATATCCTTTGTTCTTTGCGATCTAATAGTTATAAAAAGGGTATTATTTAAATTCGTTTAGTGATTCTGCAGGTATATGTATAAAACATAATTTTTTATTTAACGCTTATTTTAAATTTTTTATTTATTTTTTTATTTTAGTGTTAAAACACGTAAATTTTTGAGATATGCAGTTTGTGTAAAATTCACCGTGTTATTACAATCCTGAATTTGGTATGGAGGCCTCGGTGGGCGTGCACGACTCGAACTTGGCAGGTTATTTAATATTATATAATTTTATTATTGACAGGCACAGCAATGGGTATCTCTATACAAGACGACATGATGTTTATTATAAAATCATATTTAAAATCGCTACATGACATGGGACAATGTTTTAGCAAAAGATTTTGTAGTTTATGGATGAATAATGAACATATATATAAACTGACCAAGACTGGAAAAATTGAAGATGAAGCAGTGAAGAATTTACATCATTTAACAACTACCATTGTGAATAATCGAAAGAAACTTTATAATAAGAATATGATTGGTGATGAGGCGGATGATGATGAGGGTAGTCGCAAGTATGCAATGTTAGATCTACTTCTTAAACATGAAAAAGAGGGGCTCATTGACATCGACGGCGTAAGGCAGGAAGTTGATACGTTTATGTTTGCAGTAAGTGATACTAGTAACTGTTATTATTTATGTAATTGTGCAATACCATTTGAGGCTATTTGCCATCACCATTGTCTTCGTTCTGGTTTACATACAATGCCTCCAAAATTTGACGGAAAATGGGTAACGGAGTGTATATATATATATATATATATATATTAAAAATATATATTTTAATTAATTTATTTTATTAATTTTAGGGTCACGACTCGACCTCAATATCAACAACGTTTGTGCTACTGACGCTGGCAAACGAAGAAATTGCACAAGTAATAAAAAAAAATTATATATTTTAGTCTCATTTTTCCACTTAGAGCTCCACTACTCAACACTCAGTCGTCAGTAGAGTAGTGATTGCTCTGTACTTCTCCTTGAACGAAAATTATATTTTTTTTGAAAAAGAATTATCAGTATATGAGGCCGGTCGTGGCGCAGCGGCACGAGGTGTGACTGCAAAACCCGGTTGTCCCGGTCCCGGTTGTGGGTTCGATCCCCACTCGAGGAGATGAAATATTTACTTAAATTTATATTTCCATTTCTTCGCTCTGGTGTCGAGGTTAAGCGCGGCGTTGAGTTCTGCCACTCAACACGCAATGCCTCCAGATTTCGGCAGAAAGTGGGGAACGGAGTGTCTTAACACTAGGTTCCCTCTGCCTACCCTGCTGTGTGCGGGATACAGCTTGAAGCTATTTTTTTAATTTTAATTATCAGTATATAGAATAGAACCCGGATTCGATTCTTATTCAGAGGAATTATTTAATTATTTTTTCCTTGCTCTGCTAGAAATTTGATGTTGGGATGCGCCATTTAGCAGACAACGTATTTTCTTTTGAATTGGCTTTATACCTATATCTATTGAAAATTATTCCGTTACTAATTGAATTGAAATTTGGCATGTCGGTTCCTTATACTGTATGGGAGCAATAAGAGATTATTTCCTAAATTAAGTTGAGACTACAACAAGTTAAAAATAAAATGTTTCTGACTGTCTATCCATCTCATATCTATCTCTTTTCTATCTAATTCTAGAACAAAATTTATGATGAGCTACGAAAAATTTTTGGCGATAGTGATCGCCCACCTACAACGGATGATGTTCACAAAATGAAATATTTGGAGTGCTGTATAAAGGAAGTGATCCGGATGTATCCCAGCGCACCTATGATTGTCAGATATTTGAAAAAGGATTGCGTAATAGGTAAAAAAAATATTGTTTTAATGAATATTAATTTATTGTTTTATTATAGCTTGTCGTGGTGCAAGGACACAAGCGAGTGCACTTTCCGCCGAATTCTGGAGGCATTGCGAGTTGAGTGGCTGAACACCGCACTTTGCGTCGACACGACTACGCTCGGCGTAGAAATGAAAATATTAATTATTGCATTTCCTCGAGTGGGGATCGAACCCACAACCTGTCACGTTTACTGTCACATGCTTGTGCTCCTGCTCCACGACTGGCCTCATGGTTTTTTTAAAACGTGAGAATTTGCTTAATAAGTAGAGGCAAATTGGCGTCGAGTAACGTGTCCAAAACACGATATTTAAAAAGTGTCTCGACTCTATTTTATCTTTCCTTTAATTTACTAAAAACATTCAAATATCTAGGTGGTTTCACAGTACCGGCCGGGACTTCCTGTTGTATTGGTATATATGACATGCATCACCGCGCCGATCTGTTTCCGGAACCTAATCGCTTCATACCTGAACGATTTCTACCAGAAAATTGTGTAAAGAGACATCCTTATTCTTATATTCCATTCAGTGCTGGACCTCGAAATTGTATAGGTAATTAAATGTTTTTAATTACTTTGAGGTCGTCGTGACGCAGAGACACAAGCGTGTGACTGTAACGCGACTGTTGTGTGTTTGATTCCCACTCTGGGGAACGAACAATTATAAATTTTAATTTCTTCTGGTACCAAGGTAAAAACTATGGCGTTCTCAACACGCAATGCCTGGAAAATTCGGAAAGTAGGGAACAAAGTGTCTTAACACTAGGCAGATCTGCCTACCCTGCTATATGCGAGATACAGCGTGAAGCTGAAAACAAAATCACCTAAGGTTATTACGATAGAAAGCATAAATATTTTTTTATTATATTACAAGCACAATACCTATTTCTATTATATTTATTTTTAGGGCGTATGTGTGATTGTATATTCGTTCCTTGTTCCCTTATTACTGTTAAATCAATAAACCGATTTATATACATGGTACGTCGTTAGATTTGTCTCGAAAAATATAATTTTTCAGGCGGTTGCTTCTCAGCGGTACATCGTCTCACTGTAAACGGTCGTAGGTTCGATTATCCCTCAGGGAAAATATTTTTGTCATTTCCTCGCTCTGGTAAAAAGATAAAATACGGCGATTGTTAGGATGTTTTAATTGAGTACTTTAATTAAGTAGGGAGTATTAACTACTCCCTACTTAATTAAACTGTGATTTCATTTAAAGTGGTGATGACAAAAACACTCTGTATATATATAACGAAGCGGGGCGTGTGGGCCTGGGCAGGCAGTCCTGACTCGTTAGGTCTTCCTCCTTACTCGGAATTCGTATATATATATTGTTCCAGGTCAAAAGTTCGCCCTACTAGAAATGAAAGTTGTTATATCCAGCATACTTCGTAAATTCCGCCTGGAACCTGTGACGAGGCCTTCAGAATTAGAATATATAACCGACATTGTGTTGCGCACTAAAAAACCAATTTATGCAAAATTCTGCTTGAGAACATAATTTTAAGGGCAACGAAAAGTAAGGTATAATGAAATATTTACATATATATGTATATAATTAAATTTTTAAATGAAAAGGGGTATTTTAATTTATCTTTTTTTCTTTATTTGAACTTGAGTAGATATTCCACGTGTAGTAAGTATTTAAATTTTTGTTACTTAAATGAATTTGAATTGTAAAAATATTAATTTAAAAGTACGAATTTGAGGTTGAATAAATAAAGGTGAATTTGCTGCTTTAAAGTATGGGGAAAAACAGAAAAAATATTTCCGTGTCTTGCGTCGTACGACTGGTGACAGCGAGCTGCGCACACCGGGCCTCAGGGGCGTACCGCGTAAGCGCGTAACTATTATAATACCAAAAGTCTATATCTTTTTTACCTAAACGTTGTATCTCACACATACCAGGGAACCTAGTGTTAAAATACTACGATCCTATTAAAACACTCCCGTTTTCTTATGCCCCTCTGAGTCTGGAGGTATTACGTAGTTGTTGTTGATTGGTGGAGCTTAAAATGTATAAATGTAGGTCTATTAAAGTGAAGCAAGATAGTGTTCGAATGTAAACGCGACGTTTGTGGGTTTGATTCCCATCCGGAGAATGCATTATTTAAATTTCCTCCCTCTGCTTTGGCAGAAAGACAAAGCTTGCCGTTAAAGTCCGCCATTGAACACGCCATGCCTTAAAATTGGGCGTTGTTCAAGACCAAATGATAGTTTTAGTATAATTTAAGTAGATATCTTTATTTTAGTTTCTTATAAAACATATTTAAAAACGCCTATTATTTTTAAAGAGCAACCATGTTATTTATAATGTAAAACATATGTAATTTTATAATATGTTTTTATATTTCTGTCAATTATATCGTTGCGACCAGAATATATTCATCCACCCTTGCGAGCACATCTCTTAATTCCCTTCTTCCGAACCTTCCGAAACTAAATTAAAATTTAACACATATGGGTTCATTATTAGTATCAAGTTATATTTTATTATTTTTATGATCATATTCATAACTAATTACGTAATTATGCATTATTAGTTATGAATATGATCATAAAAATAATATAATATAACTTGAAAGAACTCCACACTGCGCGTAGCGCTCATTCTTAATTTATTACATATAGAGACCCTAACTTGCTTATATTATATTAAATAAATCAGCTTCACGCTGTATCCCGCATACAGCAGGCAGGGGGAACTTAGTGTAAGACACTCCGTTCCCCACTTTCTGCGGAATTCTGGAGGCATTGCGTGTTGAGTGGCAAAACTCAACGCCGCGCTTCTCCTCGACACCAAAGCGAAGAAATGGAAATATAAATTTAAGTAAATATTTCGCACTTTGTGCCACTGCGCCACGACTGGCCTCTATATATTATTATGTAGCTATATAACCTTTGTATTATTGTTACTTTATATTTAAGGAAAAACTTAAATATAAAAATATTTTAAAATTAAATTAAATTAAAAAATATACATACATATTGTAAAGTAAAAAATATTCATATTTACATAAATTTTGGAATGAAAAAAGGATATTTGCTTAATATTTTCATTAATGTTTCGACGTACGTTTATATGTTTAACCTACTGCAAGCATAATTGTATCATGGAATAGCTATCACTACCGAATTGAGGCAGTCACCACTCTATATGATGAGAGCATTGCGTGTTGAGTGGCAGAACTCAACGCCTCGACACCAGAGCAATGAAATGGAAATATAAATTTAAATAAATATTTCATCTCCTCGAGTGGGGATCGAAACCACAACCAGTCGGTTTTATAGTCACACTTCGTGACACTGCGCCACGACTGGCCTCATGTTTAGGTTATATTTTCTTCTTAAATAAAACCGTTGATCGAGTTATACAGTCATGCCCAGATTGCATTAAAATTGTATAAATAAGTTGAAAACGATGATATTATTTTAAAATAGAATTTTAATAACAGAATCACTATCACCTGGCCGTATTAATTAAATAAATGAGGTAGCTGGCAAATTAATGAGATTATGTCAATAAAATGTACATCTCTGCCTATCCTGTATTACATATGTATTTCAAAATATCAATGCTCCAATGGCATTAATTATGTCATAAAGCATATAATATGTACGAATATGTACTAAGTATAAATATAAATCAAAAGTGTATACTTCATACGAGTTTCATTCCAATAAGGGCCTTTGCCTACAAGCAACTGCCCCCATAACGCAATTTTTTTGTTTTTATAACCTTTTTCACTTACAACTACCCTTTTTTACTCGATTTTGTTAACAACGCCTCCTCTGAGACACTGGCGTCCTCGACAGGCCTACATGATGTATCTTCTACTCAACTCGTCCGGTTAGTCTATGAAGCAAAGTATGGTAAGTAATCACAAGATTAATTAGAAAAATAACAAGGTCAAATATAAAATTCGAAGAAAAATGATAATTAATTTTTTGTCCTGAGTATGATCCTGAGACTTTATCAAAGTTTTATAATAAAACTATGTAAAATTTAAAATTTATTTATGCATATATATTTTTTAATATACGGAAAATGAAAACTATTATACCTATGTATAGGTATAATATGTATATATAAAAATATTAAGAGGTACTAAGTATGTATACGTAATAACCTACCCAGGTCTTATATGCGTAAATCGTACCCATTCAGACATAGTATGTAGATATATTCCTTCGGTTGCTCACGTTTAACGCTTAACAATAAAGGAAAAATATAGTATCAGGTAAAATACTCAATTTAGTATTTACTATATATATATATATATATATATATATATATATATATATATATATATATATATATATATATATATATATATATATATATATATATATATATATACATCGTGTCTGTCTGTCTGTCTGTATATAATTATAAAAATCGTTAAGGTAACTTAACAATTTTAATTAAACTTTCAGTGAAGTGCCTGAAATTTCGGACCAATATGTTGCTAAGCATATTTGTGTGTATATTTTTGCCCCTCATATTGACAATCTTATATTTACGCTACAATAGGAAAACTAGATTGATCACTCAAATACCCGGCCCGAAGTCCTGGCCGATTGTCGGAAATTGCCTGGGTTTCATGTTGCCATCAGGTTAGTGATTTCATTTTATTTTTACTTATTTCATACAAAATGCAGCAGAAGCGATGCATAAACGCTCATATCTTTTGATTGCGTTGACCTAAAAACTACTTTTTTCTATTCTCTAAGGTACTGTTGATCTATTTCAGCTTGATAGAAGCGTTTATGTTTCTGTTTTTTTTACATTTTTTATATGAAATTTGAAGATTAAAGAAAACATATATGGTACTTCCTGGTGATCTAGAATTATGAAATTTGACACGAAGCGACAATTTACTTACAAATAAAGGAAAGAATCCGAAACTGGGAAATTTATTGGCATACCACAGAAAAAAAAAACTATAAACCTATATTCTTAGTTAATTTCATAAAATTAGTAAATTAGTACACAGCCCCAAATTAAATTCCGTCAACTTTTATAAACTATATTTTACTTTAATCTAAAATTAATGAGGAATCCTCGAGCAGGTCCAACTCATGCTTGATCGATTTTTAACTTAATGTATTAAAAAAATCTTCTCTAAACTTATATTAAATGTATGTAAGTTACTTTAAATTTTAATATCGTTTCTCTTTGCAGATGAACTTTTTAAATATCAGAGGAACTTAGTAAAAAAATATGGACCAATTAATCAAATACATGGATTAAATATTCAAATGGTAAATCTGTGCGAGCCTGATCATGTTGAGGTAATTATACTGTTATTCATATACTTGTATAGCTTATCTCTTTAACAGGATAGAAAAGTCAATTCTGTACATGAAAGATATAAAAAAAAACAAAATTAGGTCGGTTAACATATCGATTACAGAAGCAAAAAAAACTACTCAGCAGACGTATCTGTCTGTCTGTTTGTTTAGATACCGGACGGAAATTAATGATTTTTTATATAGTGGATAGCCGATACCTATAACTAAATATATATTAAATTAATATTTTAGCATGGTAATAGTTCAAAGCCTTTTTTTTTCTCGTGAGGAAATCCTTTTACGGATACCGGCCCGAGTGGGGACTCGAGCGGGTTATGTGGGACTCGTGGACCGGCAGATGGTTGGCCGTCCGAATACCTACTAAAACCTCACGGTGCTCCTCCGGATGCGGACGGATCCTGTGGGCAATAATTACTCACCGCCCAGGGTGCACCGGTACTCTATACCGCTCATCCTCTTCGAATGACATATGCATTCGAAAAGGGCCAACAGCAAGCGCACACACGTGGAGGTTCTCCGACTTCGCACCCCAATAGTTCAAAGCCTAATTGCAACTTATAGGATAGTTTCATTATGGGTATAAAACTATTTTAGTAGGAAAAATAACATCATTAATTTTTTTACAAAAAACCGACTTCTCTAGTTTTAACCGGATCTCATAATAAGTATAATAACTTCACCAAACTGTCATTAAACTATCTTTTATGTTGATGTAGCTGCTACCCCTGATGTAGCCTTTCCAATAAAACAAAAACATCGAAATCAGGTTGGGTTGATATTGATTTTTTTTATTCAGTTTATGTCGTACAGTGTACAATGTTTGCATAGTAAATATACTATTAATGTAGAACGATGCAAACATAAACGTAGATAATAATAGATAACTACTAAATAATATCTATATACTTGTTACCGACCAACCGTCGAGGCCATCGTGGCGTAGTAGCACACACAGTGTGACTGTAGACGGGATGGATGTGGCATCGATTCCTGCCCCTTAATACTTTTTATTTCGTCGCTTTGTTAACAAGGCAAATGCGGCGGTGAGTTCCGCCAATCAACACGTAACGCTCTGAAAATTCCGCGGAAAGTGGGAGACGTCAGGAAGTTAGAGACTATCTAACATAGTATATATTACTTTTTTATTTTTTATTATTATTTAATCTTTAATCTGCTTTGTTTATTTTCTGAACTTATCCATTATGTAATCCGATTCGTTTAAAGTTATTATTTATAATGTATAATTATAAAACTGTTAAAGCATTTAATTCGTATTTTCGTACATTGTTGCAGAAACTTATGTCTTCAAACGACTTTGTTGTTAAAGAACACCCATACACATATCTTTACCATTGGTTAGGACAAGGTTTACTAACTGCCAATGGTTAGTACTTAATTAGTAGTGAATATAAGCTAAATCATAAGTCCGGTTTCCATCACTAACGGAGGAGGATATCTAGGAGGTATTATTAGAACAATTGAATAAAGTGGTATATCTACGAGGTATATTTAGAAGAGAGGGAAGATACGAAATGGACGTGGAAAGACGTATAGCTACAGTTAACAGAGTTAAGGGGACTCTCACTGTCTGCACAGCTGCACGTTTGGCTGTACACCAGCTACCCTGGTAGCAATACGGTGTGCAAACAAAAAAACACACCCACACACGATCTTTGGCATTTTATGTAGATTGAAATTGTATGTTTACTAAACAAAACTAGCTTCACGCTTAATCCCTAGCGGGGTAGTCAGAGAGAACGGAGCGCCAAACGCTACGGTTTGTATTTTACAGTACGTGATTATATAATAAATACATTAGGGGAGACATCTCCTAATGTATTAATTAATAATAAATAATAATATATGACAAATAATTAATACTAATATATGACAATATATTCAAAATGATCTAGCCTACGAGCCACCCTGTATGAGGCGGCTTGGTCACTTAATAGCCGACCCCAACGGGCAAACAACGTTGACAGTTGTATCAATTTCCATACATTTATGATATAATATTAGTTCCTTATGAGGTTGTTGCTATTTATTATTAATGCACATTTTTGTTCTCTTCGCTTATTTGGATAGTAGATTAGTTAGCCTTTTAAAATTTTGTTGGTTAGGTAATATTTATGTATTTCTTCTATTTTGATATTAATACATGTAGAGGCCAGTCGTGGTGCAGGGACTCAAGCGTGTGACGATTAACGCGACAGGTGTTTGTCGATCCCCACTCGAAATTAAATATTTAATATTTTTATTTCCTGGTAATGAGGCAAAGGGCGGCGTTTTGTTCTTCTACTTAATTTTTTCTACTGAAAAATACGGAACGGAAGTGTAAAGTGTCTTAAATTATATTTTTTATTTGCAAAACAATCAAAAATTCTTATGGAAGTTACGTTAATGTAACCCAAGGTACTAAATCTTTCATATTAATAGTCTTTATAAGTACACTACAGAAATACAAATATAAAAACACGGATACTTTCGTGAATTTGCGAGCGACGCCGCGATCAGGACGCTAGTCTTTCATTAAAAGAACTAAAAGATAAGAATGTCTTTTAACTAGATTTTTTCTGAGCACATGCTATGCGAGAAAATGCGTGAAGCTGCTTTTTTATATCTCGTGATGCATCAATCTGTTCGACAAACCGCATTTAATCTAACCGGAATGGAAGAGGGAATATTGGTCAAAATTAGAATCGAAGCACCGTTCAACATCGGCTATCGGTTCACAGATACATTGCAAATATATCACTGTTCAAATTGTAAATTGTGCCTTTTCAAATAAAAAAATTGTTTACAGGCAACGCATGGAATCGAAACAGAAAAATTTTAAATAAAGCATTTGATTTTAATATGCTAATGAAATTCTTTAATTCATTCGTGGAACAGGCGGAAATGATGAATAAACATTTGATGAAAGAAAACCAGAAACAGATCGAATTGATGCCACTAACGAGCAACGTAACACTGCGGATTATGTGCGGTGAGTAGGGGAGAGGGGGGCACATTCGAACGATTTTTAAACTTTGTGTCATATCTAAAAATTCTACAGTTTTTAACTTCTTTACTATTTCACAATGCTTAGTCCAACTATTGTGCCACACAATCGTAGCATCATATGTAGAAAAATATATAAGGTAAAGGTGCAATATCAACTTTAGTAGCAGTAGTCAAATGTTCAAAGCTGCCCCCCTTGCGGGGTAGCTTTGAACATATATGGGGCAGTTTTGAACTGTCATCGAATTCAATGAAATTAAAAGGCTTATCAAACTTTTAAGTAACTTTATTAATAAACTTAACATTAGAAACATTGGACATCAAATATCAGTTCCATGTTAACTTAAAAAAATAATATACCTAGTTTAATATTGCGATTGTAATAGTGTTAAATAACTTTAATATTATTAATAGACTTTAAAAAACGAACAAACAAAAAGTAGCTTTGGCTTCCTAGAAGTAATTAACATTATGGGATCAATCATAGAATAAATCTAATATTATGAAAATAAAACAAAATATTTTTTAAATAAACAGTTTACTACCCTAATTTGAACTTAAAAAAAATAAATTTAAAGGAAAACATGGATGTAGTATGTGACGTAACCAACAACTGAAATTGGGGGAAGTAGTCTACGTAAGAAATAAAAATCAGCTTCACGTTTTATCTCGCACACAGCACGGTATGCAGAGGGAACCTATTGTTAAGACACTCCGTTCCCCACTTCCTGCCGAATTCTGGAGGCATTGCGTGTTGAGTGGCAGAACTCAACTAAATAAATATAAATATATAATAAATTTAAGTAAATATTTCATCTCCTCGAGTGGAGATCGAACCCACAACCAGTCGGTTGTACAGTCACACTTCGCGCCGCTGCGCCGTGGCTGGCCTCAAGTCTAGTCTACGTAAGACTTTTGAAAAACTAACGACACTTTCTCAAGAAAGAAAAAAAAATACAAGCTACTTTTTTATTATTCACAGATGATGAGACATTCGCTAAAACGAAGTCTCCAATATTTATTAAGTTGTATTCTAATTCCATTTTGTAGTCTTCATACGCACAGATTTCAGTATCTTTATTCTCTTCACAGTAAATTGTCACTTCTTCTTCTGATTCCAAATGCATTTTTGAGTCAGTTTCTTGTGAAGAAAAGTTAATTATAGTTTTGTTTTTCTTTCGCGGTATTTTTTTACATATAATAATATTCAAAACTGCCCCCTTTATTTTGTTCAAAGCTGCCTCAGTGGTAATTAAAAAATTACAAACGTTTTTTTTTTCAAGTAAATGTTTAAAAATTGTAGTGATTTCTAGTTTATTGCATGATATATGAAACATTCTAACTAAAAGAGGAAAAAATAAAACCATATACCTTGAATTGGATCCCTGCGATCCTTACGCGTTTATTTAAAAATGCATAAAATTTTACTCAAAATCAAACACTCCTCGTAACTCAACCACGGGCTCTCATATATCAGCGGTGACAAGTGACACGTGTGCATTAGTGCTGCCACTACTCAAAAAAAATATACCAAAATTTCTTTTTAAAATAGCTCTGTTAACACATATTTTCAAAGGTGCCCCTGTTCTAACCTGCCCCTCTCTCCCCTATTATTGATGATGATATCTATAATTTAATCAGTATAATTGATTATTATTGATATAATGTAATTAATATAATAAGATCTTTTTAATAAATTTTATAGCGTAATGGGCAGGGTACACGATGCTTGTGGTTCGACACAATCGGAAATTATTATATTTGTTTATATATATATATATATATATATATATATTATTAGTTTGTCAACTTTTATAAATTGTATTTCCCGTTGATCTATAATCTTGAAATTGGTATGGAAGCCTCGGAGGTCGAGTATGACTCGCACTGGACCGTTTATTTAATATAATATATCTTTATCACTTACAGACACAGCAATGGGTATCTCTGTACAAGACGACATGAAGTCTATAGTGGATTCATATTTTAAGTCGCTACATGATATGGGTCAATGTTTTAGCAAAAGGTTTTGTAGTTTATGGATGCACAATGAACATGTATATAGACTGACCAAGACAGGAAAAATAGAAGATGAAGCACTGAAGAATTTACATCATTTAACAACTACCATTGTGAATAATCGAAAAAAACTTTATAATAAGAATATGATTGGTGATGAGACGGATGGTGATGAGGGTAGTCGCAAGTATGCAATGTTAGATCTACTTCTTAAACATGAAAAAGAGGGGCTCATTGACATCGACGGCGTAAGGCAGGAAGTTGATACGTTTATGTTTGCGGTAAGTGTCGCTAATAACTGGTATATATTGTATATGTAATTTTAAATAGTTACTATGTAGTACCATTTGAGGCTACCGTCTATCACCTTTTTTTTACTCTGATATCGCATCAAAGATCTTTGGTTCCTCCATTCAACACGCAATATCTCCAGAAATCGGCGGAAAATTAGGAACGGAGTATCTCTGTCTGACTCTTAGTTCCCTCTGCTACCTTGCTGTATGCGGGTTGCAGCACGAAGATATATGTATATATATTATTTATACATACATATTTATTAAAAATATATATAAATTAATTTATTAAATCAATTTTAGGGTCACGACTCGTCCTCAGTATCAACAACATTTATGCTACTGACGCTGGCAAACGAAGGAGTTGTACAAGTAAAAAGATTTGATTATATATTTCATATCTCGTTTTTTCGCTTTGAATTCCGCCTCTTAATAGCGTCAGTAGAGTACGGAGTACTGCGTACTTCTCCTTGAACCAGATATTATGTTTTTATAAACAAAAGTGATTATTTCAATCACTTTTGTTTATAATTTATTAATAGCTTTGTAAATAATATGTCTTTACATAATGTATTATGTACATAATAAGTCCATTGAATTCAATGCCCATTTCAATATAATTATTCGTAATTGAAGCCAGTCGTGGCGCAGTAGCACAATGTGTGACTGTAAAATCGACTGTTTGTGGGTTCGAATCCGCTCGAGGAGATGAAATATTTACTTAAATTTATATTGCCATTTCTTCGCTCTGGTGTCGAGGGAAAAGCGCGGAGTTGAGTTCTACAACTCAACACGCAATGCCTCCAAAATTCGGCAGAAAGTGGGGAACGGAGTGTCTTAACACTGGGTTCCTTCTGCCTACCCTACTGTTTGCGGAATACAGCGTGAAGCTGATTTATTTATAATACAAGTAATTGCGACGGTTGTGGGTTTAAAGTTGACTCGGAGAAAATATGTATTTAATTTATTTTTTCCCCGCTCTGCTACAAATGTGGTGATGAGTTCTGCCACTCCGCACGAAAATTCTGGAATACAGCGTGAAGCTGAAAAAATTAATAATTTGATCTAACCCACATTTGTTAAGATTAAATTTCTTAGTTCATCGGTTGTCCTTCAGAGACTGTTACAATAAAATTGTATTTAATTAATCTTAAAATCTTTGGCAATTTCTTTTAAATTGGCTTTATCTGTGCCAATACCTATTGAAAATTGCTGCGTTACTGATTGACTGACAGGGAACCTCTGGAAATATGCTGTATGGAGTACTAAAATTTGGCATGTAGGTTTCGTAGGGAGTAAACGGGAGCAAAAAGAGAGGATTTTCTGAAAAAAAAAATAGAATTTTAGACTGCGACTCGTTAAAAATAAAATGTTACTAACTATCTATCTCCTATCGATGTAATTTTAGAATAAAATTTATGATGAACTGCGAACGATTTTTGGCGACAGTGATCGTCCACCTACAATGGATGATGTTAACCAAATGAAGTATTTGGAGTGCTGTATAAAGGAAGTCCTGCGTATGTATCCTAGTGTACCTATGATTTTCAAACATTTGAAAAAGGATTGTGTATTAGGTAAGATTTGATTTTTAATTTATATTTATTTTTTAATTTTGTTATTGTTACAAGCGAGTGCACTTTCCGCCGATTTCAGGAGGTACTGCGAGTAGTGGCGGAACTCAACGCCGGACTTCACGTCGATACCAAGGCGGAGAAACGAAAATATTAAATATTTTATTTCTTCAAGTGGGGATTGAACCCACAACCTGTCGCGTTTACAGTCTTACGCTTGTGTCCCTTCTCCACGACTGGTTTCATATTTTTTTTAATTTTTTTTTATTCAAATATCTAGGTGGTTATACAGTACCGGCCGGGACTTCCTGTTGTATTGGTATATATGACATGCATCACCGCGCCGATCTGTTTCCGGAACCAGATCGCTTCATTCCTGAACGATTTCTACCAGAAAATTGTATAAAGAGACATCCTTATTCTTATGTTCCATTCAGTGCTGGTCCTCGAGTTTGTATAGGTAATTAATTATTTAGACTTGTTTTGACTGATTATATTGAGGTCATTGAGGCGTCGTTGTGCGAGTGACTATAACGCAACGGTTGTGGGTTCGACTCCCACTAGGGGAAATGAACTATTATTTAATAATATTTTCATTTCTTCGCTCTGATACCTACCAAGGCAATAACTACGATGTTACTTCTGCCACTTACCACGCAATTCCTCGAAAAATCGGCGGAAAGTGGGGAACAGAGTGTGGGAAACAGAGTCTTAACATTAGGTTCCATTAGCCTAACCTACTTGCCCTTGCTCTGGTAAAAAGATAAAGTCACCAAAATTTAGGGGATCACAGAACCAGGAACTTGCACAAAACCTTGTGCAAGCTCTGTCTATCCTGTTATATACGGGATACAGCTTCAAGGTAGGTAAAATAAAATAAAAATATTTTATATTATGTTTTTTTTGTTCCAGGTCAAAAATTCGCTCTACTGGAAATAAAAGTTATTATATCCAGCATACTTCGTAAATTCCGCCTGCAATCTGTGACGAGGACTTCGGAATTAGAGTTTATAACCGACATGTTATTGCGCACTAAAAAACCAATTTATGTAAAATTCTGCTTGAGAACATAATTTTAAGGGCGAAGACTTATCATTCTTTGATGACATATGTAGATACTTATTATATAATTAAAGATTTTTAAATGAAACGGCATTTTTTAAATTTATTTAATGTCTCTATCTAATATACTTTTTTCTTTATTTAAAACTGATTAATGTTTGTCCATTTATAGGTCGTTCATTAGAGAGAAGGCCATCCGCGGCGTCTCACTTATACTAGTAAAAAAGAAATAAGTTGTAAATCGCGACCAGATTTAGTGGCTGTCTCCAACGAACGTCCCATTGAATTGTCTTGCATCGAATTCGTGTATCGACCCCTCTCAGATAGTTTTGATATCTATTTTAATATATCCAAAAATGTTTGTATACAGGCTAAATCGATATATATATATATACGAAATATTTAGATGCTATTACGATTGTCACTGGGAGATCTAGGCCCATCAGACGTAGAATGGGCTAATGCTTTCACTTTTTTTCTCAGAAATACCTATTACATATTAAAGTAACTAATTCAATACCAAAGCAGTATCTATACTATAAATCATGTTGATATATCCAAAAATAACTTTGTGTTTAAGCATGTATCACCAGAGGAAAATGTTAAAGTCTTTGAACGCCTTACTTTGAAAAACTTGTGATTTATTCGATATATCTGTTAAATTGCTTGGTACTATTATACGTAATGTTGCTCCTCATCTCGTCTTTATTTTTAATAGGTGTATAGAAACTGGTACTTCACCAGACTAATGAAATATAGCAAAATAATACAAAAGTGGTAGCGGTAGTGGTGGTTTAAGGTTGACAGAAACAAAGTAAATTATGAAGAAGTGAATAGTTTTCATTGTCGCTTATTCTTCGGTTCTTCAGTTTGACGTTAAAAATCTAATATTAAATGCAAAAAAAAAATCCAGAGGAATTTCCACCTTGTAACACTTGCAGATAAACTCAGCTCGGCCGCGTTTCCAATTAAGGAAGTCAGACAAACAAATTTCAGATGTTCGTAACATCGATACTCGACTAGTTTATTGTAACATGTTTATTTTTAAAGTGTTATACCACACTTAGGAAAGAAAAATACTTATTTAGAAAACGTATAAAAATTTGAACGTAGCGGGACTCGAACCCGCGCCTCCTGGTAACCGACCAGGCGCTCTGACAACTAAGCCATACGTTCTCATCAAGCTACGTCGAAATTTTTATCTTTGGGTGGCGGAAATTTGTAAAAAATCTCCCTACAGAGATGCTAACAACATAAATTTGTTGTAACAAGCGTATAAAAAAATATTTTTTTATTGTATTTAATTTTGTATTTCATTGTATTTCATTTTTAAATCAGACAGAAGACAGGTCTCCTGATTAGAACCGTCAACAAACTAAACTAAACTTTACAGTATTTCGAAATTACAAATAGTTATAGAGAAAAATGTATTTAATTGTTGACACATCACTCCGAATACAAACGGCTGTAGTGCTGTAGGTAGAGTTATCATTTTTAATATTAAGAATTTCCTTTAGTTCTTTTTACTTATTTTGTTTGTTCAATTCAATTATTTATATAGTTTTTTGTAATAACAAAATTATATTCCCTTACTTACTTGTCTGCTTACGTGTCTGCTTATTATACTTTTTCTTGAAATTTCTAAGAGAACGTCTAAGTGCAAGATTTTATATATTTATGGATATTTAAGTGAGGGCATTAATTATATAATTACTATAAATTTTTATTATTCAGTTCTGTAATTATAAATTTATGTTATTTTAAATGAAACTATTTTAACCGGATTAATCGCGTATATTTGGTACTTTTATACATTTTTGGAAACCCGACGTTTCGAACACTTTGCAGTAGTCCGTGGTCACGGGTAGACTGAGGTGGCATTCGTCTGTCAGTTGACATAATTATTATATCAAACTACCGCCAACGATTTCTTAATTGCCTCGCGTACTGCCCTGGATTCCTGCAGAATGAGCTGATAGTATCTTGCCCTCTGGTATGGTGGGTTTGAGACTTCAATGATTTTATGAGTGGGTCCCAGGTGGTAGAAAGTTTCCAGCCATCCTCTCTATTGAAATTAGGATGTTTTTGTATTTCAATAGCCTCGCGGATCATTCTAGGAATGTATCTGTTTTCCTTAGCGAGGATTTGGGGTTTATCAAACCTAATGTAGTGGCTGGGTTTATCCACAGTATGCTCACACACAGCTGACTTCGATACATGCCCATTCTTGATATCAGAGATGTGTTCTTTCACCCTAACACCGATGCTTCTCTTTGTTTGACCGATGTATGATAAGCCACAGTCACAGTCACGTCAGTCAGTAGTTTGTATACACCTGCACTCTGTAAAGGAATATTACTTTTTACTGGTCTCAAGAATTGGCTCACTTTCTTGTTAGGCTTGAATATGGTTTTTATGGAAGCTCTTCTTAAGATGTTGCCAATCCTGTCTGTAACCCCCTTCACATATGGAAGAAATGCTGGCTGTCTCTCTACTGTGGGTGGCTTGTTGGTCTTCTGACAACGCTGGCGGGGAACTGGCAGCTTGTTCTGATGAAGGCTATTCTTCACCTGGCGAAGCTCGTCCCCTAGGTGTTCAGCGTCGCAGAGGTGGTGGGCTCTCTGAAACAAAGATTTGCCAACGGTAGATAACTGTGTAGGGTGATGGTGAGATTTCTTGAGACCAGTAAAAAGTAATATTCCTTTACAGAATGCAGGTGTATACAAACTAGACTGTGACTGTGGCTTATCATACATCGGTCAAACAAAGAGAAGCATCGGTGTTAGGGTGAAAGAACACATCTCTGATATCAAGAATGGGCATGTATCGAAGTCAGCTGTGTGTGAGCATACTGTGGATAAACCCAGCCACTACATTAGGTTTGATAAACCCCAAATCCTCGCTAAGGAAAACAGATACATTCCTAGAATGATCCGCGAGGCTATTGAAATACAAAAACATCCTAATTTCAATAGAGAGGATGGCTGGAAACTTTCTACCACCTGGGACCCACTCATAAAATCATTGAAGTCTCAAACCCACCATACCAGAGGGCAAGATACTATCAGCTCATTCTGCAGGAATCCAGGGCAGTACGCGAGGCAATTAAGAAATCGTTGGCGGTAGTTTGATATAATAATTATGTCAACTGACAGACGAATGCCACCTCAGTCTACCCGTGACCACGGACTACTGCAAAGTGTTCGAAACGTCGGGTTTCCAAAAATGTATAAAAGTACCAAATATACGCGATTAATCCGGTTAAAATAGTTTCATTTAAAATGTGTAATAATCGTGAAAATCAAAGAACTTATTAAATTTATGTTACTTCATTAAAAAAACTGTTTTCTATTATTATTACCATAACAAATAAAAAATATAATTTATATATATAAATTAAATATTTTATAACTCTTTGCGCAACCCGCTACTCGTAGGTAGATAATAAAAAAACAGAAATACGTGAGGCGCACAAACGCAACTGTAGAGGCGACGGTTGTGGATTCGATACCTACACCAACGCACAGGGGGATAAAATATTTAATATGTTAATTTTCTTCTACTTATTTTTCGTCTCATATTGGATTGGATTACTGAAATTGGAGTTTGCCAATGGAGCCACGTATTGGCTGCATTATCTGTTGCCATAGTCAGATCATCAAACGAGCAAGCAGACGGAGTTTGGCAGGAGAGCCATTGTTTGTGGGTTGGCGCTGCTGTCACATGTTGATCAGCTTGATCCTCTCTCGCTCTGGTAACGAGGCAACACGCAATGCTTCAAGCATACAGCGGAAAGTGGGGAACTGATTATATTAATAGAGAACGAAGTGTCTTACAAAGTATTAATAAATAAAATAGAATTAAATAACCCAAGATTTTTTACAACTTTTTTATTTTAGATTTTAAATAAATTACTTATTATTATAATTTATTGCTTAAAATTTGTGTTTCGTCTTAAAATAAATTTGTAATACTTTACACATTATAAATTATATTATATTATTTTGTTTCTGGAAGATACCATCCGTGGAAACATCTCGGAGCCTGCGACGGCGTAGTAAAGTGAGATCGTCCTATTTCTGTTAGATCTCGAGCATTTAATACTAATAACGTCACCGCGTGGTCATCTTTACCCCATAATACTGCACTTAGTAGAACACCATCGTCTTCCTCCTAGATATTTCAAATAAAAAAAATAATTAAATCAGCTTCACGCTGTATCCCCCGCACACAGCAGGGTAGGCAGAGGGAACCTAGTGTTAAGACACTCCGTTCCCCACTTTCTGCCGAATTCTGGAGGCATTGCGTGTTGAGTATTCTCTCTCCTAGATATTTAAAAGTAAGTATTATATATTTATTCAACACCGTCATGGCGCAGTGGCATATGTTTGTCTGGAAGCACACGGATTGTGTTCGATTCCCATTTGGTATCAGAATTGATTTTGTTTTCTCGCTCTGGTAATAATATAAAGCGCGGTGAGTGGAGTTCTGTCATTCAACACGTTTTGTCATAGCTAGGTAACTATCGGCCTATTCTGCTAGATACGGGATACAGCGTGAATTTATTAAATACTAATATATAGCAAAGTTAAATACAGCTTCATGCTCGTGGTTAAATGGAAATAACTTAGGTTGTGATGTCACATATTTTGTAGAAAAAAACAAAAAACAAAATTCATTTATACAGAAAATTTAGCATAAAGAATATTTTTAATTCGTACCAGTTGTTTTAAATGTCTAGACAAGTAAAAAAACTGCGTCTAACCTGTAGTATGGCATTTTGACCCGTATAAAAGTATAAATAGACAGTGGAAAGTGGAGAAGTGGCTTTTTCCATCTGTTTTTAATATTTTGGGCGCTGATAAATGGAAAATACGCTGCGATTTAAAAAAAATCATTTAAATATCATCCACCCTAACAGCCACTTTGCCACGACAAGCATCTACTAATCGCCATTATTATTTGGAGTCGTCGCGGCGAAGCGGCACAGCGTGTGATTGCAATCGCGACAGTTGTAGTTTCGGTCCCACTCGAGGAAATTAATTATTTAATATTTTCATTTACTTCTCTGGTAGCACTTCAAAGCACGGCGTTAAGCTCCGCCACTCAACACGCAATGTATCGACATATATCGGAAATTCATCGGAAAATTGAGAACGGAGTGTATTAACACATCGTTCCCACAGCCTTCCCTGCTAAATGTATCTCCATAGAAAGAAATAAAGGAATTCAATAATTATTTACTTTTGCATCTGGGCTTGCTACGAAAACAGGTTCACTGGGATACGAATCGATCTCCCTCCACGTTTTGATTTCCCCTGTCTTGTTGTCTACTTTTATAATCTGAAAGGAATGTGTGTATTATTAATATTTATTAGGTAAATTTTCGAGACAGTGTTGAGTGGCAAAACGCCGCGTTTTGCCTCGTTACCAGAGCGAGGAAACATATTTTTTATATAGTGAGAATCGAACCCACATTGGTCATGCTTACAGTCGCAAGCTTGTGCCTCTGAGCAACAACAGCCTCAATAATTTTAGTCTAGATTTACAGTTTTAAGAATTAGAAGCTAGTTGTAAATTTATATTCCTAGCGAAATTACCACGTTACGATGCACAAGAAATTTTAAATATTTTAAAAATATCGATATGCACTTATTATTTAGGTTTTTACATATTTATATTTAATTCGAAGTTTTATTTTCTTCCCTTAAATAAAAATTAATTTGTTGTTATTTTACATTAAAGCAACTTACTGCTCCAGCGTGTTCCGATTGTACTTCCAATGATATCCCATAGAAATATCTGTAAGGCCGTCCTGGAAACATATATGTTTTTTTATTAGAACCACTACCTTTTCAGATAAGCGCGCTTAACCTAAATAAAATAAGCTTTATAATATTAGTATTAAAGTATTGATTTTAAATGAGAAGATAAGTTAACATTTTTTAAAGTGTTATTCCATACTTAAGAACGAAAAATACTTATTTAGAAAACGTATAAAAATTTTGAATGTAGCGGGACTCGAACCCGCGTCTCTTGGAAACCATTATACTTAATTGGTCGGTTTCCAGGAGGTGCGGGTTCGAGTCCCGCTACGTTCAATTTTTTTATACGTTTTCTAAACAAGTAAATTAACTACTAATTAACTTCAATACTATATAGGGGTAATTCCATTGAGAGTCACGGGCTAAAGACAAGTTAAAACCATAATATTTACCGTTGTAAGCTTCATAATTTATTCTGGGAACTTCAACACCGACATCTGTCAGCAGTAGTGTCTCAGCTTTAGAGTTTGGGGGCGCCTTCAGATCGATTTCAATCCGTTTCGGACGACTGTGGTACCATTCGCCGTAGCTGGGATTTCTGTCCATATTCTACAAATATATCATATTAAACTTTGAGACGGCCTGACTATAAATGCTACAATTGTGAGTTCATACAACCGTAGCGCTCCCACTACAGTAGAGTTTCCACTAGGAGGAATGAATTATTTTGTTTTTCTCGCTGTGGTTACAACACCAAATGCGGCGTTTAGTCCCGCCACTCAACACGCATGTCTAGAAAACTAGGCAGAAAATGGACAATTAACATTACATTTAATCGGCCTTCTATGCGGGATACGGCAGGAAATCAACTTGTGATCCAAATTGGCATATTCTTACATTTGACTTTTACTAGATAACTTTACAATTCAAGATATTTTTAAAAAATAAATAAATAAATCAGCTTCACGCTTTATCCCGCACACAGCAGGGTAGGCAGAGGGAACCTAGTGTTAAGACACTCCGTTCCCCACTTTCTGCCGAATTCTGGAGGCATTGCGTGTTCAGTGGCAGAACTCAACGCCGCGCTTAACCTCGACACCAGAGCGAAGAAATACTATAACCAGTCGGTTTTACAGTCACACCTTGTGCCGCTGCGCCACGACTGGGCTCAAAATATTTTTTATACGAATAAACTAAGGTATCTTTATAGTAACCATCGATTCCACAGGCAGTTGCTGAGAAAAGAGAGCCAGAAACTCAACAGTTATTCTTTTCAATATCAAAACTTAGGTTAAACTAAAATGTATATTTTATCTTAATGATATTTAATATAACTAACACATATATTTCTTACGATCTAGATTAGTTCTACCATTCGGTATGTTATATATATCAAGATATTATGTGCTCATTTACAATTCAAACATTTTATTCACTTTTTCTATAAAAAAGTACTAAATCATAAAAATCTGATAAATTGACCTGATAAGCACAAAATATTATAATATTTGAAGCTGTTACTACCAGCTCTTCAACAAATACCGCCATTACCTTAATAGCATCGACGTACATAGCATTGATCAATTTAGCATCTTTATAGGAAGCGACATCGACATATAATTGGTGGTTTTTCTCAAAAGAGTTTATTATGTGCATAAAGAAAAACGTATCAGCTCGGTAGCGGGTTTGTTTTCCAGTTTTACGATGTACCAATATAAGTTGTGTCTGGAAATATAAAAGGAAATATATGTAATAAATTAAACATAAAGTTATTGGGATCGTTGTGTTGCAGGGGTACAAGCGTGCGATTGTAAACGCGATGGTTGTGGGTTCGATTCCCACTCGGTTAAAATTAAATATTTAAGATGTTCTCCCCCATATTCTCTCCCAGGTAAAGAGACAAAGCGCGGTTTTGAGTTCCGCCACCCAACACGCAATGTCTCTAGAATTCGGAGGAAAATGGGGAACGGAAGTGATGGATTCTTAGGTTTCCAAGTTCCCTCAGCCTACCCTGCTATGTGCGAAATACTAAAAAAAAGGTCAAGTATGAAAAAAAAATTCTAGATTTTCTAATTTACCTTGTATTCCGAATACCACTCTAGCATCGTTGAAAATGGTTCATTGAATATAATTTTCTTAACCGTATTAAACGTCGATATACATAGTGGCTGTTCTATTATAATAAAATAGTTTTCAGTTATACCTGAAAATAAATATTCACTTTCAATAACATGTGATAAAGTGTGTTGAGTTGTGAGTGTTGAGGTGTTGAGTTTCATCATATCTCAAATTTGGGTGGTATGTGAGAAAAGGAGTGCTGTATTCATATTCGCTCTCTAAACAGTGCTATGCGGGAAACAGCGTGAAGCTGCCATATGAATGCCATAGAAAAAGGAGTTTGACTTAACATATTTTCTTTAACATACCCTCATAAGATTATTATTTATTATTTAAAGATAAAGGTTTAAAATAAACATGATAATATAATTTTCCTATATATCTCCTTTTATTACATGACATTTAAATTAATACTTAGAATAATTGCTCACTTTATCACAGCAGGCGCTTAACAGCATAACGTATAAAATGGAATACTCCTTAGTGAAAAATTTGTACTTATACAGATTAAATTAATTTATTAATTACGATATATTTTATATATTTATTAATTAATATATTATTTATTTGAGGCGCAGGGGCACAAAGCGTGACTGTAAAACCGACTGGTTGTGGGTTCGATCCCCACTCGAGGAAATGAAATATTTATTTACATTTATATTTCCATTTCTTCGCTCTGGTGTCGAGGCAAAGCGCGGCGTTGAGTTCTGCCACTCAACACGCAATGTCTCCAGAACTTGGCGAAAAGTAGGGAACGGAGTGTCTTAACTCTAGGTTCCCTCTGCTTACCCTGCTTTGTTCGGGATACAGTGTAAAGCTGATTTAATTTAATTTTGATTTTATATTATATATTTACCAAAAGAATGCATGTAGGAGGGATTGAATCGCCACTTAGGGTCCACAACACCCACAATTTCAGCTGACTCAAACATGTTAGCTGAAAAAACAACAATCATATATAAATTGAGGTCGTCGTAGTGCAGTAGCGCAGTGTGTGTTTGTAAGCGCGACGGTTGTGGGTCGATTTTTTTCGTTTCGTGTAAAAACATATTTAATATTTTTATTTTCCTTGTTTTTCTGGCAACAAGGTAAAGTGAGGAATGCGGAACAGAGTGTTTTAACACTATGTTTCTCCTGCCTAACCTTTTAAATGCGGATTACGGTGTGTAGCTAAAAAAAAATCAATATATATATACCTTTTGCAGAATATGGAAACTTAATGATTACATGCTTGGGAAATCCCGTGACAAACTGTAAGCCGATGTTGTATACGTCTCCTGTAAATATAGATATAGCTAAGTAAGAATTTATATAAGTTAAAAAAAGTCAATTATGTAAGATTTTTATCTTTAGTAATGAAAGCGGATGAAATTTTAAAAAATTGCCCAAAAAAAAATATTTTTTATTTTCAGATATTTGCAGGCGCAACTAAAAGCCGCATTTCTTTAAAAAAATCGAAAACGAAGGGTTCCCCGTAAGTGGAAATCAAAATCACGACCATGACATCATTCACCTTCAAATTATGTCGAAATGACAAATCCAGTATAATCATCAGATAAAGTAAAAACAAATAATGTAAAAGTATGTAAAAGCAAATAGTTCTACGAAACAATATACAAATGTTCTGTATATCTTATACAAATATAATATCCTGAACAGCATCTCACTGTGAGCGCAACAGTTGTGGGTTCGATTTTCGATTGAAAAAAATATATATTTTCATTTTATTCTGATAATAAGATAAAGAGCGAAATTGGATTCCGCCAATCATCACGCGATTACTCGAAAGTTGGGCGGAAAGTGGAGGACGGAGTGTCTTAGCACTAGGTTCCTTCTGCCTGCTATATGTGAGAATTATCGTTAAAAAAAACAGTAGAAAAATAATAATTAGTTCTTACCATTTGGCAAAACATGCGGGTGGGCGGTATGACAAACTATAAGGGAATTCAAAAGGCTCTTTCTTTCGATTGTTTCAAGAGATTCAGGGTCGATTCTGTAATGTAATAAAAAAAATAAAAACTACCCCAGAACACTTGAAATTATTATTCTTAAAAGATAACCTTACTTAAACTTTCCGAATAAATAGGTTACTTTTTTTAAACATTTTAAAAGTCGTAATCCATACTTAGGAAAGAAAAATACTACGTTACTTTAAGAAGTATTACTTAATTATATGAGTTACTGCATCGTGGTGCAGTGAGAATGTATGAATGTAAACGCTAAAGTTCGCGTTAAGGAAAACATATTTAAATTTTCCTGTTTTATTAAGACAAAACAACGGCGTTTAGTTGATTCAAGAGTTAGTCTTGATATTAGGTTCAACCAGGTAATCCTGGTGTGTGTATAACGTAATGCAGAAAAATAAATGAAATTGTTTTCTATGTAAATATTTAAATAAACAAGACTTTATAAACAAAAATCGCTTTGGTAGCAAGTCGCAAGACCAAACGCCGCGTTGAGTTCTGGCACACAACAAACAATATTTCAAAATTAAGTGGCTCTGGGGAAAAAGAGTATTTTAACATTAGGTTCGCTGTACCTGTCCTGCTAAATGCAGGATGTACGGTAAACATATATAAAACAATTGTAAAAATAAATATAACAACTGTAAAGAATTAGCTCATGAACGTTAGTTAAAATTGTGAATTCAAATCCCCTAAATAGGACTCAAATCCAAAACCATCACGTTTCAGATACTTTCCTACTGCACCACGACGGAACTTTGACGACGGCGGAAACGAATTAAATATTGGAACGAACCTGTATACAGTGGCTATTTCAGTCATTGTATAAATTTGGTCGCCAAAAGGCTGCACCGAGATTCCAGCGTTGTCTGTAAAATAATCATCTAACGTGAAGGTCGAAGATATTCTGAAATAGGATTATTAATTATAATATAATAGGTAATATTTTTTCTAAATGATTAACAAAAATAGTAGAAAATACCGTAAAATAAACATAATATTTGTTTTTTTTAGACAAAATATCGATAAGCAGCTGGCCCGGTTTAAATAAAACAAACACTGTTAAAGACATATTGCCAAATTACAATAGTAAAAACTGCATTTAAATAGGTTAACTTATTTCTAAAACTAGCGTGCACAAACACACAAACAGACAAACCAACAAACAGACAAAAATTATAAAAATCATTGTATTGACATTAATAAATGCCCCCAATAATAGATTTCCTCATATATCTTCCATATTCATACAGCGGTCACTTACAATTTTTAATATCTATGTAGAAATTCCCATTGGGGCAAAACCTATTACAATCGCTCGTATACTATACCTTCCAAAGAAAAATAATAGCTGTCGGCGGTGCGTTTCTGACATTAGACCCGTATTAATATATCACTCTCAACTCTAAGATCGATATTGGAATGCCGTTTAAGAATCTATCAATGAAAACGGCATCTTAAGGTCGCTCTCAAGACTGATCACAAAATCGAAGGCGATTTATAAACACGGGCGTTAATAATGGAAGAGTTTTACATATACATTATATAATCTTACCGATCAAAAATACTGTGACAAGGATCAGGTACCGATTTTGTGCCAAATTCCGTGACTACTATTCTATTTGCTTTTCTATTTTTTTTCATAGTTTCCGTGTTTAAATAACGACTTTGATAAGTTACTGCACCATTTTTTATGTGAAACCTGTAAATAATACAATATAAGTTTACACATACAAAAAATTATATTAATAGCTGTAATTTACTTGATATTATAATGTAGGATGAGAAATATTCGCCCAATATTAATAATCTATCTCCAACGTCAATCTTCGATTGTTCCATACATCTATCCAATCTCTAGATTGTATATTGTATATTCCATTGGAAATTTAAGATCGATAAACTTTAACCTACCACACTACTACTGTCTTTACTTTAACATTTCAAATTGTTACTTTCTAAGTCCAGTGGTTTCTTTTGTGCCTTGTATGTCAGTTACACAGTAAAGAAAGAATATCATATGTACTTATTAAAAAATTATGTAAACAGTAAATTTTTACTATATTAATAGCTGTTTGGTATTTGTAATAATTTATTTTACTCAGCTTGTAAGTCGTAAAATTTTAAATCGTTTTTTTGATTTTTTTTTATTTGGCTCTGTATTAAAATTCAAACAAAACCAAGAGGAACTACTGAAAAGGTATTACACAAAAACTCGATGGCTGAACCCATTTAAATTTTACAAGGCTTCTTTTAAATTGTAAAAGAATAAGTCTAGACTTAATTCTAATGAATTATGTTTTTTTTCTTTTTAGTGGAGTTTTTTTTATTATTTTTTATTTACATCTTTTCAGTCAACTTCTATCGCATTCTTGAGACTTTTTGGTGATTATTTATTTATTATAACTCCATTTGATTAGTATCGACTATATTTTACAATATTACGTAACCAGCTAACTACAGCTATTACGTAACCGACAACAAAAGTCTGTGGTGCATAACAACTCAATAAAAAAAATCTAAATTGTCAAAATCAATTCAGCGATTTAAAAGATCCGATGTAATAAAAATAAAACCGGTCAAGTGCAAGGAATCGCGCACCGATGCTTCTGTACCAATTTAAGGATTGTAGGTCAACTAGGTCTGATGTCTGGGTCTGGTCTGGTCTGGTCAAAGTACAACTTACTTAAGTTGACAAACTTACGTATGCGGGTATATGCACCCATTTTGTATGCAATGAACTACAAATATAAGTGTGTAATGATTATTTCTAAATAATATCTAAGTAGTACCAACCTGTGTAAAAACGCAGGACCATCAAAGACATGTCCGAACTCAGATGAACCGACTTTATGTGTTCCTGATCCATTTCTCAATAAGGTTCCATTCAACCAAGATGGAATAGTACCTTAAAATATGTAAAATAAACGTTATATTAAAATTTATTAGATAAATTATTATTTTCGCTGTATCCTGCACATAGTAGGCCATGCCTCCTTCCGTCTGAACCAAGTGCTAAAACACTCAGTTCTGTTCTCCATTTACCGGTTTTAATGCGTCACATATTCAAGATATCACGTGAGTTTGATTTATATCCCACAATTTGTCCATCCAAAAAAATAAGTTCCGCCATCGGCACTTAACGCAGCGCTGTAGATTTTTACCAGAGATAGGAAATGAACTTATAACAGGTATCATCTCATCATATCTTATTTTCTATCAATTTCAGATAAGCGACGTTGCAGGGATCAACGCTATTTTCTTCTTTTTCCGTCATACATGCACATGTCTTAATAAAAAATAAATAAATCAGCTTCACGCTGTATCCCGCACACAGCAGGGTAGGCAGAGGGAACCTAGTGTTAAGACACTGCGTTCCCCATTTTCTGCCGAATTCTGGAGGCATTGCGTGTTGAGTGGCAGAACTCAACGCCGCGCTAAACCTCGACACCAGAACGAAGAAATGGAAATATAAATTTAAGTAATTATTTCATCTCCTCGAGTGGGGATCGAACTCACCACCAGTCGGTTTTACAGTCACACTTCGTGCCGCTGCGACACGACTGGCCTCAGATGTTTTAATGTTAAACAAAAAAAGAACTTATAGCCATCGTGTACTAAGTACGCTGCAATGGCTTCTTATGTCAATAGGTATAATATCATTTTACAATAGCTTTCAATATATTTATTGGTATCAGTTAATATGTATAATTAATCAAATATTTAGATTGGGACTAAAGTTTGTTGACCTATTACATAATATCTTATATAAGAAATGAAGAAATCAGTATGAAAAAATATATATAACACTGATGTTACCCAGTAGCGCAATATCACTATACTACTATACACGATGTTTATATGTTCGATCCCGCAGAAAATGTAGTCTTAGTTTTATAAGGAAAAAAAAACGCAGCATTTTGAAACTGATAGAAAATGCTGAACATCATATTATGAAATTCGATTTAGTGTTCGATTATAAAATTTAAAAAAATGTAAAAAAAGAAAGAAAGAGAATAAGGACACAGGCCTAATGTCTGTAGAGTGATTTCAATATTAAAAAAACCCGCTAGAAACACAGATTATATACAGATAGTTAATTAATTGAGGAAGACTATAGACTATATTGCCGTTATAATCGTTTCGTTCTCTCACTTGCTCCCACTCGCTGTACCTGCTAGTTACCTCAGGCACTGAGCAGAAGAAGTAGAGTGAAGAAGAGTAGTAGTACTATATTAATAGAATAGAGAAGTTAGGTAGAAGTAGTTAATATATAGTTTAAGTTGAATCTGAACCAATTTTTGTACAAAATGCCAATAATCGTAGAGATTTTTTTTCTATATGTACCTGTTTTCAAGAAGAACTCGATTATTTTTTTCTACTATTAAAAATAAAATAAAAAATAGTGCTGGTATAAAACCCAATATGTATTCTAGTAGGAAATTAAACGACCTACAAAAAAGATCACATATGTTTTTTTGCTAATTTGACTTTTTGAGCTGAAAGAGAATTGACTTAAAATTACACAAATATTTCAAAATAAAGAAATGTTAAAACATGATATCATGTTTCATAATATCCACTTCAAGAATTATTTGGAAACACTATTTACTTCTACTACTACTACTATTTTTATTACAATTAAAATAAAAGAAATATTGGGCCCACCCTAATGTACAATATTAATTAATTAACTTTATATTTCACTCACCAGTCACTTTGCCTTGTATAGGTTTCTTCACCTCCTCTTCGCAGCATCTGAGCCACGTGCTCATATCGTATTCGGATTGTTTTTTAGTTTTAGAAATTATCTCCATCTTATATTTATTTTAAAATAATATGTTGCTTTAATATAATGAATAATTTTATTTAATACACGCATATAAGCAGTATGGTATGTATTCTGTAAGTTAAAATATATTTCTTATGATATATTTATTTTTTTAATCTAATTTTAAAATAAATCGATACTAGCGTTTTAATTTTGCTGGAAACATCATTTTTACAACAATTATCTGTAATTTTTTTTTGTTAAGTAATTAAATAATTTTAAAACTTTTTACGATGTTTTTTTGAATTAATAAATCAGTTCAATAAAAAACATTATATGCTGACGCCGATTCCTGTTTTTAACCATACGACGCAGATTGCCCTTACTTTTATAGCTATACAAACAATTAAATTTAAAGTCAACAAATTGAATATTAATCGTAATTAATTAATTAATTGCATTTTTTACGTGTCTCCCGCATACAGGGAAGCAAAGCAAAGCAAAATTCCATAAAGGGTGTATAATCTAACACTCCGTTCCCCACGCACTACCCATCTTTCAAGACATTGCTTGTTGAATTGCGGAGCTCAACGCCGTGCGTTGTTATCAGAACGATGGGAAAGAAAATAGTTCCTCCGAGTGGGTAGAATATACAACCGTCGCGTTTTCGCTATGGCACGGCGGCCTCATCAATTGAATAATATTTTAAATATTAATAAAAACAAATACTACAATTATTACTAAAATTAACAATTTGTATGAAATTATTTAATAAGCAATACGATACAACAAATATACGAGAGTATTAATAAATAAATAAAAAACATTTTTTATAATAATTAAAACCTAACACTTTCTTTAAAAATTACTTTCTTATTTTAATTCTTAACAAACGCAATGAACTAACGTTTTTACCTATTTATAATCACCGATAAAAAAAGAGTAAAACTTTTTAAATAAGAGAACAAATGTCACTTCAAACGAATTTGATATGCACTGAGCACTAACCTAATATATAAATACATTTAAATAAATAAAAATTTCCCTATAATTATTGATTTCTATGAAATTATATACTTATATATTCTTTATTGCACATAAAGAAAAAATTGTGAAGTATTATTAAAAAAAGTACGCAAACAATTTTAATTGCACTTTTCTAATTTTTATTTCATTATAATTAAAACCTCGCATATTTTTTATTACTTTTTTTATCTAATACTTAAACTAACCTTTTTACGTATCTATAATTATTTTTTATGCACACCAATAAAACAAAATACAGTAAAAATTTCAAATAAAAGAACTAATGTCACTTGAAACGAATTTGGCATGCACTGACCACTAAGGTGATATACAACTGTGCGTTTATTATAACGAGTGATGTCGAGATAACACCGCTAGCCTTAGTTGGAATTCTGTTAAGGAATAAATAGTATATATAATGAAATAGTAGGAAGTTATAAATTTCAAAAGCCTAGCACTTGAGATAAGAAGCAACGTCAGAAAGTATGAGTGATGATAAAAAAATAATAATAATATATACTAATTATCTATATAGATATAATTCTTTTAGGGCCTCATCCATTCGCCACTTTCCGTCTCAAGAACAGAATTCGGCGTAACAGAAGTGTCTGAATAAGAACGGAGTGTCTTAACATTAGGTTAAGGTTCCCCTTTGCCTACCGTGCTATGTGCAGGATTCAGCGTGAAGGTAATATTTTTTTTCAATTAAACGCATATTTCGTATTGGTAACTTATTTTCAATAATAAATAAACATATTTGTTTATATTTTAAATTAGACTCTAACCGGTTTGACGTATATATTTAGTATTTTACAAAGGCTACCGGGACTACCCATGAACTACGGACTACTGCAGAGTTCGAAACGTCGCGTCGGGTATTCGGGGTGTCGCGCTAAAAGCCAAGAGCATTACCTAAAGTTCGAAAAATACATTTTTAACAAAAAAAACCGACTTCAAACAACGAACTAAAAAGTAAAAAATAGTTTTACATAAAGTAAAATATACTCTGATTTTGTTAATCAAAAATAATTTTAAAAAGATTTTATAATTTGAAGTCGGTGTCACGGCGTCACGAAAGCGTCATTTGTATTACGTTTGGGTCTCTAGGCAATATTTCTAGAACTATCCCTATCAGTTAATTATTATAATTAAAATACTATAATAACGCGAAATTTTTACTACTAAGAATTATTTTGCTCTACCCACTGGTAGAGTAAGATAATTCTATATATTGTAATCGTCTCGTAATTTAAAATAAGGTTGATTGTTTATTTGTAAATATAAATACATATTGAGACCAGTCCTGGCGCAGGAGCACAAGTGTGTGACTGTAAAATCGAATAGTTGTGGATTCGATCTCCAGGAATTGAGGAAATGGGTTCTCAAACTAAATAAATAAATACGGATTCTCAAAAAAAATATATGGAATAGGAAAGATTATACTTAAATTATTTTAGTTTTTTACTCTGGCCAGACAGGGGAACGGAGTGTCTTGATATTAGGACGGAGTTTGTTGGGTTGAACGTGCTAATCTCGGAAATTACCGGTTCAAAATAAAAAAAGTTTTTGTGTTTAATTAAAAATAAATATATATTTTAATTTGTTTTATTAATAATTATTTTTATTTGATATAGTTTTAACAGTAAAGATACTTGATGTGTGAAAAGTAATACAATATTTATATCGCTTATTACGTATACGATAAGATGGTATACATACAGTCTTATATTGTTGACCACGTACATTTTATCGTACAACCCCTCCCCAAATTTGCTATGATAAGCTATCAATAGTGAAATGATAACATTATCAATCGATCGGCATATTTTGCATGTATACATAACATGAAACACGAAAGGCAAATAAAGATTGAAAAATATATTTATTAGAGTTCGATATTTTAAAAGAAAAAGACGATACCTATCCTTATGGAAATTATTTTTTGTCCGTCTATCTACCTATATGTGTGTCTGTCGAGACCATTTTTCTTAAAACCTTGATTCACATGATATTTTTAGCAGGTATTTAGCTGAAAGCAATTAAATATGCGGTCACCGATCGGTTACGCTACATATTGTATGAAGCTCGCTGCTTATTCAAAACCTATAGAATAATACTTATTTAGAAAACCAGGTCTTGGTCGGTTTCCAGGAGGCGCGGGTTCAAGTCCCGCTACGTTAAAATTTTTATACGTTTTCTAAATAAATATTTTTCTTTACTAAGTGTGGAATAACTTTATTAATAACACTTTAAAAAATGTTAAAATATATTATATAATAATACCTATAGAATACGTCCCATAGACCTATAACCGCTAAAAGTGAGAAATTAAAGTATAAATAAAACAAATATATGTAGATATATTATTTTATAAAAACCCTTAGAAACTTATATTTATAGTTCATTTCATACAAAGTGAGTATGTATATGTCCGAAAATATAAGTTTGTAAAGTTTTTTTTCAATTAATTAACGTCATATCACAAAATATGAAATTATAATAATAACTTATGTATGATCTAATAGGACCCAACTTTGATTTTGTTTACAAATATTTTAGACGTCTTTTTGGAAACATATTTTACTGTTTTATCAGTGTTCTCATAATTACCTATATTGTTTTTCCCAGATATATTCAATGTACAGACATACAGACATTTTTATTGTTTTATAATAATAAAATTACTTTTTTATTATATAAGATATTCCGTGAATAAACGATTAAGTATTGCAGTTTATTAATTTACAACCTCACACTATACTGTCCCCTCTACCTAGACTATCCCTATACATAGACTTAAGACACAGTACTACGCATGTCGTTCGAATACAAAGCATTGCTTGTTAAAGTCCGGAGATCCATTTTGCTCCACTGCGCCACAATATCCTCAATTAATTTTTAGTTAAAACGTTATTTATAGCGAGCCGTCGGCGCAGTACAACAGGCGTGCGACTGTAAATGCGGCAGTTGTAGGTTCGATTTCCACATGGGGGATGGATTAAGGATATTATATTTGCATTGCAAGCGAGGAACGCATTGGGAACGAGGCAAAGCGCGGCGTAGAGTTCCGCCTTTCGCATTGTGGGGAGAGTGGGGAACGGAAGTGTCTTAAGACTAGATTCCCAAAAAAAACATTATTATAGTTATTCTTTTTACGCTAATATGTAGTGTGGAATTTAATCTTTGAGATATAGAAAGAATTAGGCATTGCGTTATGACTGATAAAACAATTAAAAATAGTTTCTAGTAAGTTCTTTTCGATACTTTGTTACTAATTTGAAAGTATTATTCATTGATGTGAATCATTCAAATGAATAACAATGTTTCGATTTAATGATAAATAACTAAATAAGATTAATGAACTTTCTAATAAAATATGAAATATTTTGATAATATGTTTATTTCATCTTGAATAAAAGTAAAATACCTGTATTCTATAATTGGCGTACTATGTGTTCCATTTGACCTCTGAACTCCAGTATGAGAGAGTACATCGCTTCTTACTGCCATGTTCCGCTAATGTTGCTACTTTCTGTATGTTACTTTGTCTGTTTTATCTGTAATACTTTTGACACAAGACAACCCACCGAGGTATCTGGTCCCGTCTTCTTTTTCATATTGTCATTTTCAAAAGTCATTAAATATAATTAATATTTAAATGAATACCAAAACAATTTTAGTTATATTTCGACAATAAAGTAGAAATATTAGTTCTAAAGCAAATATTGCATTCCGAACGTGTTGTATAAGAAAATGGCTGACGAAAGCAGACCGGCGTCGTGAGTAGATGACCTCCTTGCATCACCAACGTGGTTTAAAAGATGAAGTTTTTCACTGTGATAAACTTTAAGCCTTGATGGCTCCTCTGCTGGAAAACGCCGAAGGCAAGACACTAGCTTAGACAAGAAATTCTCCCACAACAGTTGGTGAGTCATGTAAGTAATATAGTATAGGCAAAGTTAGTGCCACAAATCACTCGGGTTTCGAATCCTTCATCCAAATCCTAGGCGGTGACGCAAAATGAGAGTTTTTACCTACACGTACTACATAATATTGCTTTGATAGTATTGCAAATCTAGAAATATCAGTTAGAATACCAACTGGTATTTCAACTGATACTTCGTATCGTTCAAGCTAAGCCAGATAATACCACAAAAAATATTTTGTTGGCATTATAAGCTTATAATATAAGGACTAAAACCCTTCGACAATTCTTATATCCAAATATGTTTATCTCAAAAAGTATACTACTTTTGTAGCTTTATCAAATGCTTCTTTTACTCAAAGTGACTTGATCAATAAATATTGCTTTATAAGTCCATGCTCTTACACTTCCTATTTTGAACGATGCGGACAGCTGTTACCCGGACGATACGGAGGATCAGCTAAATAAGCTCGAACGGCTAAAAAATATGTATATTAAATTATTTTTTAGCTTACGTAAGTTGTCAAACATGTCTCAAAATACTGTGTGAATCTTTATCAAATATTCGTCACTTCAAATTTCTACATATATTCAAAAGTCGTCTAGTCGTCGGCTTCGCCCGTATACCCCCTGTAATACTTTTATTATGCTGCATTTGCCAACAGATTGATACATTCAATCATGAACACATGTGGCTGTATGATAGGACGTCATCGGCGCATAGAGCGTCCCCGGAGGGACTCGAGCCTAGGCTTGTGACCGTAAACGGAGCGTTGAATTATTTTAATTTTATATTTCCTCAAAAAAAATTAAGCTATAAAAGCCGAAAATAATCTTCATTAAATTTCCTTGATGATGAAATAACTTTTGCTCGTAAGTTTCAATATACATGTGTAACAAAAATCGATGAAATATCACCTTATAATTTTCAATTTTTTTTGTCACAAAATGCCTTTTTCTCACTTATTTATGAGTGATAGATATATGTTGTAGTGACTTTTTTTTATAACTAATATTTTTTTTATAACTAATAAACCTTCTCGTTGTGCAGCGCACGCGTTTAAAATAATTACATGACGATCCTTATTATTGTTGTTTCGTTCTTTAAAGTTAACTAAGACTTACGTTTATATAATTATGTTATATAGCCTATAACACGTCTGAAGAATGCAGCTTTTATACAAAACAAAAGTAAATCGGACCAGTAGATCCAGAGATCTTAGCGTTTAAACAAATAAACAAACTCTTCCAATTTATTGTATTATAAAATCAGCTTGACGCTTTCCCGCACACAGCAGGGTAGGCAGAAGGAACATAGTATTAAGACAATCCGTTCCCCATTTTCCGCCGAGTTCTGGAGACATTGCGTATTGAGTGGCGGCAGAGATAACAAATAAATATCTTATAATGAACTTCATACGTCAGACACAACACATAATAAAACAAAATTTCCAAATTTTGTTTTCCAATAAAATTTGTATTATGATTCCCTTGACGTCTCAAGTCCAAGTAATGGCTTCCTGGTGGTATCTCTACATCCATCAACACATTTTGAGAGCAACAATGACCAGATACTTCGGTGGCTTGTCTCGGAAAAACGCAAAATTTGCGAAACTCAGACTCAGATTCAGACGTCAAAGGAAACATAACACACATTTTATTGGAAGGTAAAATTTGTATAGAGTCTGGCTGGATTCCGAAACTAAAATTAAAAAATAATTTTCAATTAAACCAGAACCAAAAAAAAGAGAACAAGAAGTACTTCTTAAAATTATTGCGTTTAGCCAAACAAACTCATGGTCTTTATAATACAAGAATAGTTAATTATAAGATACAGGGATGATAAAAAAATTACTACTATTGTATATCTTTGCATACCAATTACCAACGATGTCTGGTCTTTTTTCCGTCATGTGATAATAAAGATAAATACTATTAAACGTATATTATTTTTGGTTACTATCTAAGCAATTCTATTGTATTACTTATAATAAAATGTTATCGTGATTTCAGAAATCATACTTTAGTAGATGTCAATAAATGCGACAAGATTAATATTTAATTGTAGGCAACATGTGGCTTAATAGGTAATCATTGAGCTGTACACGCAATGGTTGTGGGTTCGAGATCAACTCGGGGGAACATTTATTTGATCGGAAGAATATATAAAAATATATTCATTTTGACTGTAATATAAAGGCAAAGCTTTAAATACCGAGAAAGAACCGTGACCGGCACTATAATGTGAACCCTGTCTGAAACTGCTTTTCTTTTTGTTTCACACAAGTTCCGGAAAAAAAGTCAAATTAAAAAAAAATGCTTTATTAATAAACTATTTACATGTTTTTAAATTATTTACAAGTTTTTAAATTATTATTATTTTTTTTTATTATTTACAGGTTTTAAAAATTATTTACAGGTTTTTAAATTATATAATCCTTTAAAAAACATCCATGTATACAGTTAGGTGCTTGAGACGGTGTAGTAAAGTTAGCACGCGCAATTTCACTTAGGTCACCCGCGTTAAGTACCAAAAGAGTCACAGCGTGGTCGTTAGTATCCCATAATAGCACACTTAATAGTATACCATCATCTTCGTCCTAAAAAAAATAAAAAATATATAATTTAAAAATGGGCCAGTCGTGGCGTAGGAGTATAAAGTGTTACTATAACCGTTGTTCAAAATATTTAAAAAAAGTTAAAAAATATTATTTAAAGGATGATTCACCTTGAGATGATATCAAAATACACAACTAAAAGTTGTAATATTATATAATAGTATTATTATATAGTATATTATAATAGTGTATATATTATAATACTGATATAGTATAATATAATAGTAATGAATAAATTATGTATTAGGATTTAGTATATGTATGTTTATTTATACCACGCACTCTTTATTATCACATGAATTTCCTAATCCAAAGATTGTCTGGTAGAGATCGCTGATTAGCGATAAGACCACCTGTTGTGCGTCAATTGTTTTTTTTCTCTTTTGTTTTTCCTAATGAGGATATTGAATTGAGCACATTAAAGTGTAAATAAATATAATTACATTATATAATTTTATGCCTCATGATGGTTCCGATCTATCATCTAACTACAGGTCTATTGCTATCTTTCTACTATTGAACGTGTTCGAGAGCATTATAGCTCTTAGTTTATCTGGAGGATCATCGATAGATTAATGATCGTCAATATGGTTTCGGCCATGGTCGCTCAACCGGTGATCTACTACCTAACCCACCGGTGGGCTGCGGCTATCGAAAGCAAAGGAGAGGTCATCGTAGTTAGTTTGGACATGGCGAAAGACCTTTAATCGAGTGTGGCATGGTGACGCTCCGCTCCTTACAAAACTTCCATCCTACGAGCTTCCCGAGAATTTATGCAAGTGGATCACCAGCTTTCCGCTGGGCGCAGAATCAAAACAAAAGAAAGGTCGATGTCGACGGTTTTACTCCGAATACATGCCCGTGAACGCTGACGTTTCACAAGACCGCGTGCTATTCCCTACGTTGTTTCTTCTGCATATTAATAACATGTTAGAGGATTCTATCATTTATTGTTATACAGATCTGGAAAGCAAGGCCAAGTTGGCCTCATAGAAACTGGGGATCATCGGCAGAGCGAGACAGTATTTCACGCTAAAACACCGATTGGCCCTGTTGTATGGCCCAAGTCAACGCAATACAACTATCGTGTTTGGGTACAATTTCTGGGTCGAGAATAAATTATTTCCATTATTGTGTTCTAGTAAAGCGCGGAGTTAAGAAGCTTTGTCAGTTAACATGTAATGTTTAGAAAACTGGCCAGAAATGGAGAACGGAGTGTCTTAACACTTAAGTTTTCTCTGTCCACCTTGGTATATGCAAAATACAGCGTGAAACAAAAAAAATGGTATGTTTTAATGTTTAGTAGCTCTGCTGACAAGTTAGCAAATTAAGCTAAAAAATAATAAATATATTATAAAAATAAATAATTTAACCTTTCCATCTTCAGCAGCTACAAACACTGGTTCACTGGGAAAAGCGTCAAATTCACTCCAAATTTTAACATTGCCCGTATACGTATCGATTTTAACTATCTGAAAATTAAATATCTTGTTGTTAAATTTATTCATAATAAAATGTAAAGTTATTAATTTTTAATTACTAACTCTGAATCTATGAAATACTACTGAAATATTTATATACAATAGACTGAAAAATAAATGAAATCTTTACCGAGTTCGCAAATTCCAATTCGTCCTTTGAACCAATTCCATAGAAATATCTATAGGAGTGACCTGTAAGTTGGAACACGACATTAATACATCAGCAATTTATATGAATATAAACATAAAAATAATAAACACATGATATGTTAAGCTTTAAGCTTCAGCTTCACGCTGTATCCCGCTCACAGCAGGGTAGAAAGAGGGAACCTAGTGTTAAGACACTCCGTTCCCCACTTTCCGCTGAGTTCTCGAGGCATCGCGTGTTTAGTGGCGAAACTCAATGCCGCGCTTTGCCTGGACACCAGAGCGAAGAAATGAAAATATCATATATATATAAATAAATATTTCATTTCATCGAGTGGAGATCGAACCCACAGCCAGTTGATTTTACAGTCACACTTGTGCCCCTGCATCACGAAATGGTCTCAATGTATTCATTTTACTCATTTATTTACATAGCGCAGCAACGCAGCGAACACTAACAGGTTTAAAAAATAATAAGTACAAATCCTAAAACAAATTGCAAAGTGCAGCCGCAATTACAGGTATTGACGACATGCCGTTTTTTCATTTACAATTTAAATATTTTATGAAATGTATATGTAAAGTTATATATAAAGTAATAAAAGTCATTTGAAAATATAGACATATTCAAAAGATAAAATATCTATATAATTGAACCTTGCGGAACACCAGATTAGAAGAACAGAAGATAAGAAGCCAAACAGACTGACATCCCTTAACAAAAATATTTGATTTACGAGAGCTAAGATAAGAATGGCACCAATTTAGTAAACTCTATGTTATGCCACTGTTAAACAGTTTTTGAAGCAAAATGCTATGATTAACACTATCGAAAGACTTACTGAATTCGTCGTATATAAGATCAACATACATTTTTTACCAATACAGACATATTAACAAAAGAAACCTGTTTAGTAGCTGTGGACTTTGATCCACTCGGTAATATTAGTTCTTTGAAGAGTTTGGCTTAAAGTGCCTGAAGTGAGAGATTTATTAAAAATATATGTAACGAGAGGACATTTGTACGCGAAAATTGCTGGTATTCTTTTGTAACCTCTATCCTTGAGCCTATATTATAGTAGGCTAAGTAAAGAAGTATAATTGTGTAGTAATAAACCTTGTGTTAAATATTTTTGATCCTCGATCACATTTTTAAAGATATCGTCTACTTGTGGAACAGGTCGCTGCGCTTGGTCTTATCGTAGCGGGAAAAGGAAAATTATTATTAAAAAACCAATGTGTTTAATAATGATGACCAATTCATTAAATTTATTATTAATAACATGATATGTTTACCATTATAAAGATAATTAATTCCCGGTAGTTCGATTTTAACATCTGCCAGTAATTTCGCTTCAATTTTTGTATGCGCAGGCGCATGTAAAGGGATTTCTAGACGCTTCGGGTAGCTGTGGCACCAGTGCGCGTAATCAGGGTTACTTTCCATATTCTTGTAATGATAACAAATTTAAATAGAATTCATACGAGTAAAATGTCTTTCTTGAAATAACTTTCAATAACATTTTTATTTATTTCATTGTTATTTATTGAAAAATTAAATTAACAATAAAGTAAAAATAATGATTTGTTCGAGGTATTTTACATTCAATATAACATAGAAAATATTGAAATATTTATTTTTACATTTCACCTAGTACAGCTCAAAGCGATGCCAATTTAGTGAATTAGTGTAAAAGTAACTTAAGCGCTATAATATGTCTGACAGTCACTCATCCAATAACAGTATAAGTAAAGCTTCATATTTTTTACTAGCTTCTCGCTGTATCCCGCGTGTATCAGGGTAGGTAAAGGGCGCCTAGTGTTAAGACACTTCGCTACCCACTTTCTGACAAATTCTGGAAACAGGAGTTTGAGTGGCTGAACTCAACGGCGCGCTTTACCTCGACACCAGAGCAAAGAAATGAAATTTGTACATATATATATATTGTACATTTATAGAAAATAGTATACCTTTATAGCTTCAACATATAATGCATCTATAACCTTCGCATCATCGTATGCGCACAAGTCGATAGTAATTTTTCCGTTTTCTTCAAATGCGTTCACAATAATAATAATAATAATAATAATGTGCATAAAGAAGAGTGCATTCGTACGGTATCGGGTTTGTACGTTTGTTTTTCTATGAACCAGAATTATTTGTGTCTGAAAAATTGAATCGATGTAGATGATATATACCTACATAAATTTCTATGATAAAACTATGAAATTAAATAATTATATCTTTAAAAGAAAAATTAACCATGTTTGTTGCCTTTATGTCTGTCGTGGTTGAGGGTTCGATCCACATTCGGGGAATCAAATATTTTCATTTATTAGCTTTGGTGGCAAAGCGTGGCGTTGAGTTCCGCCAGTCATCACGCAATAATTAGGCGAAGTTGAATATGTTATCACTGCCTACCCTGCAATATATGGGATACAGCGTGTAGTTTAAAAAATACCCTCAAAGGTGAATGAACAGAAGTGAGTCAGTGACTCAAATGTTACTATATAATGTTAGTATAAACATTTTTTAAAAATAATATAATTTAAAAATAATAAATTATGATAAAATTACTTCACATTCGGGATTCCACGTAAGTGTAGATGAGAAGGAATCGTTCAAGATTATAGCCTTTAAAACATTTGCTAAGGATATTGATAAGGGCTGCTCTATTATGACATAATAATTGTCTGTTATACCTGTAATATATAGAAAATAATAGAATTATTATATAACATAATTAAGACAATTTTTGATTCCGTCAAAAACGCTGCGCTGAGTTCTGCCACTCAACACTTTACTTAAAACACAATGTCTCGAATATTGGGTGTGTAGGAAACGGAGCATCTCGGAGTATCCTACTCTGTTATATGCGGGATTCAGCGTGAAGCAATAAAAGAGTATTTTTTAAGAAGTGAAAAGAAAAAAGTAAATAAAATAAGGACATTTCCATAAAATATTTTAATTATGAAAGAATATTTGATATCCTCTTAGCTGAATAAAGACTCATCCGTACGCAATAGTATGTCCTAAAGTTTCAATTATTACAATAAGATTTTTTTGTCTATAAATACCTTTAAAAAAAAATTTACTGATCGCTGTCTGTACATAGAAGATACATGAGAAAATCTATTATTGGAGACGTCTGTCAATGTAACAAAACTCATAACAAAGTTTTTTTTTTTTCAATATTTTGTATATTTATCTATGCGTGTACGCATTTCTGTCGTCTCAGAAATGAATTGACTTATTTAAATACAGTTTTCACTATGGTAATTTGGCAATCTTCCCTTAATATTAATAGCACAAGATCCCACAGGGGCCCCAGACCTACCTCGTTTCAGTAAAATTGAAATTTCGAGGATTTTTAGTCTAATATATGGTTAATACTTCCAGACAGAGATGTACCTTTAGTGCGTGCTACCTCTCAAAGTACCCCACTTTCAAGTTAGTAAGATGCATGCCGTCCTAACTATACATATATTTCACCATAAATCCTCAAAACTTCAGCTTTGCTAAAATGACGTGAATCTAGGGGCCGGGGATTTTAGTTTATTAGTGTTTGTTTTATTTAAGTCAATTGATAAATACAAAAATTATAGGAATGTAAAGTGTTTTATTCGAAAAAATTGCTACAAAGTAATCGTTTTTTTCAATTGGCTGAAACTAATACTGAAATAGTTTTTAATTTATAGATATTGTCTATAAAATGATAATGTTATTAGAACACGAAAATGATTGAGATAAATATTTTATTGATACAGACTAAATCCAGAGGCCAGTCGTAGCGCAGGGGCACAAAATGTGACTGTAAAATCGACTAGTTGTGGGTTCGATCCCCGCTCGAGGATATTAAATATTTATTTAAATTTATATTTTCATTTCTTAGCTTTGGTGTCGAGGCAAATCGCGGCGTTGAGTTCCGACACTCAACACGCAATGCCTCCGGAACTCGGCGGGAAGTAGGGAACGGAGTGTCTTAACACTAGGTTCCCTCTGCCTACGCTGCTGTGTGTGGGATGCAGTGTGAATCTGACTTAATTTTTTTTTACTATGTAAATAATTGCGTAGTTCAAGCTGGCGAAGCCGCGGGCGGGTCGCTAGTTATACTTATACATTTAATAAAAATATCGTATCCATATGGTTACATAAAGTATAACGTTAAGTTGCGCTCTGTATAAAGGGTTTCAATGTCAAAATCTTCTCATGCTTCGTTTTGAAAAAAAAATAGAAACTACATTAATATAAATAGAAAAATTACCGAAAGAATGCATGTACGAGGGATTGAATCGCCACCTTGGTTCTATTTCGCTGACGACTTCTGCCAAGTCAAACATGTCACCTGAAAATAAAATATAAGTCAAAATCTTAGACAGTCGATTTGATAACCTCCTTCTTACGGAAGTAAATTAAAAGTAAGATAAAGTCATCGGAAGACACTAGTTTAAAAAAAATTAAGGAAATTTATAACAAAACAAAAATAAATTCAAAATAAAATGATTAATTTTGGATTGGGATTCTTTTTTATAAACGTAAACGTAATCTATACCTGTCTTAGAATATGGAAATCTTATTATAACGTACTTTGGCAGCCCCAATACAATTTTCAAACCAATATTGTAAACATCTCCTGAAAATAAAATAATTATAAAATAAATTAATAAGTAAATAGCATCACACTGTATCCCGCACACAGCAGGGTACGCAGAGGGAACCTAGTGTTAAGACACTCCGTTCCCCACTTTCTGCCGAATTCTGGAGGCATTGCGTGTTGAGTGGCAGAACTCAACGCCGCGCTTAACCTCGACACCAGAGCGAAGAAATGGAAATATAAATTTAAGTAAATATTTCATCTCCTCGAGTGGGATTCGAACCCTCAACCAGTCGGTTTTGCAGTCACACCTCGTGCCGCTGCGCCACGACCGGCCTCAATATTAAATACTTATTTTTTTCGAGTGGGAATCAAACTCACTCACTCACCATCGCCGCACTCTTGTGCCTAGCATAGATTAATAAATAAATAAATAATTAAAATCTGTTTTGTTCTTTTATTATATTCTGAACGTGCCACACAAAAAGAGAAAATGAAGTTAAAGGGGTAAGCTTATTAAAATACTTTAATAAATCTTAACAACTTAGAAAATTACATTTTAGAAATACTATAATATAAAAAACATATACATATCTATAGTAAAAATAATTATAAAAAATCTTATGAAAACTTTCGTTACCATTGGACATTTTATGTGGATGCGCTGAATGACAAACTATTAGGGAGTTTATAAGACTTTTCTTTTCCAAAGTTTCCAGTGAATGTGGGTCGAATCTGAAATATTTTAAACAACGGCAAATGATCTTCATGTTAATTCATATATTTTTGGTTTGAGAACCGCCCGTACGTAGGTAGAAATAATATACTCCACTTTTCGCCTTATTATACAACGTTAAGAATTTAAATAGAAAATCGTTTTTTTCTTTTCTTTAGAAATTTCGAGAAACACTTTCTCTTAGTGCTCTCCAACACTTCCTAACTTCGCTGTGGCAACCAGGTAGCGCATGGCGTTGTACTAATATCTAAATCTCGTTTCTCGTTTTACTGTAAAATAAATTAAATATACCAAAGAAATGAAGGTAAAGCATGATATTTTTTTCCGTTATATCCCAGTAACTTAAAGTAAAAGTAAAAAAGTAAAATACTCTTTATTGTACACCAAATAATACATATACATATTGATCATTAAACTATGACACATTGGGTAGCACAATAGGCGTAACTTACCTATACACCGTTGCAACGTCTGTCATTGCGTATACTTGGTCACCAAACAGATTCACAGAGATGCCAGCATTGTCCGATATAATGTCTTCCAAATTAAAAATTGATTCAAAACTGAAAAATATAATCATTTCAATATTAATTCATTGATGTTCTTAGTGACGAATCACTTTGCTTGTTACTCACTTTCATATTTTATGAGAATTTGCATATTGAGTTCAAATTGAGTCTTGGTAGAGTGGAGAAATGACACTATTTATTATCCCGAGTAGAGATGAATCCAGATGGCGAACATGACGAGAAAAGAACGATTTCCAAGAAGCACAGGTCCAAATTTTTATACGTTCTCTAAAACAGTATGTTTATTTCCTAAGTGTGGAATGACGCTTTAATAATGATGTAAATACTAAAAAGTATGGTTTTACAACTACAGGCTTTATCCTTTTATTATTTTTGAGAAACGTAACTCAACGCCTCGCATTGTCTCACAAGGTGGGAAATCTCAGGTCTCAAAAAAATAATAGGTAGAAAAAAGTATCTTTAATAAATGGCAATAGTTGGTTATTTAGTATTAAATATAATTAATAATATACGATATTTCAACTGAACATAATCTAAAACACAACAATTAACAAAAAAATCGAAACAGAGAGCTTAATTTTTTGTTTTTTATAAGAATATTGTAAATTATTTATTGTGTGGTTGACGTCTATATGGCCCAATGCCACAAGAGTGTGACTGTAATCGATTGTGGGTACAATTCCCACTCGTATTGCCTTATTAAGTTCGCCAATAAAAAGATAAAAAAATAAAGGCCAATCACGCCTCAGAATTGCGGATTCCTGAATATCTTAACTCTTGATTCCTAGGTTCCCTCTATGTTTGAGATAGCGTGAAGATATATTTAAAGAATTACCGTTTAAATATAGTATTACAAGGATCTGGCACAGCTTTGGTACCAAATTCTGTTACGACGATACGATCAGCCTTCTTATTTTTGATTAACGTCTGTGATTCTAAGTAACGGCACTGATACGTCACTGTACCCTTATTTAAGGCAAATCTGTAAATAAAATGTAATTAATTAGTCGTTATGCTCTACAAACCAAATCTATCTACGTAAAGAAAATCTACGTGTATATTTATATATAAACAAAACTCATCTATTACTGAGTAACAGACAACGTGAATCCAAAGAACTTCGATTTAAGGGTAGCGTAGAAGAGCACTGAAATAGGATTTCTCGAATAACACATTATATGTCTCCCGTAGCCCTGGCCTGTAGCGGTTGAGGAAGAGCACCGTGAGGTTTTAGTGGGCAGTGTGGACGGCCTACATCTCCCCATTCATGAGTTCCACATTTCAATCGGTCTGACTAAGCCGTACATTCCCATGAAGCTACGCCGAAATTTTTAAACGCTGCTTACAACTTATTGTTGTTATTAGCATCTATTGAGTGCTTTCCAAGAGGCGCGGATACGAGTTCCACTACTTTATTTTTTTTTATATATTTTATCATACTATAATATTTATATACTGACTGAAGTACTTATAAACGTCCAAATAAGGAATCTAGATCAGTTTTTTAAAATTTGTATGCGATCATAAGGGACAATTTCCTAAGAACACTAGTATTCACCTACGAGAAATTTAAAATTACCTCTAGTAGTACACTACAGTCTTTTACAGTAAATAAAAAAATAACACATAATATTCTCTAATTTTTTTAATAATTTCTGGAAAACATATGCAATAAATATCATAATGAAGCTACTAATATACCTATGTAACAGAGCAGATCCATCAAAAACATGTTCATATGTAGATGAGCCAATTTTCATTCTACCGGGTCCATTTCTGAGTAAATTTCCATTTAGCCACACAGGGATGGTACCTAAAAAATTATATTCTTTTAGCTTCTCGCTTTACACTAAAGATAGTTGTGTAGGCAGAGGGAGGCTCCCTAGTGAACCTAGTATTAAGACACTCCGTTCCTATTATGACACTTGCGTTTCCCACTTTTCCCCGAATTCTGGAGGCCGTGCTTTGTCTCGTCATCACCAGAACCAGAAAATGAAAATATCAAATTAATAAATGTAATAAATAAAATGGATGTAATGTAAAAAAGATTTCATTTTTAATAAAAATAAAAAAAATAAAAGTTATAAATTTGTATTGATTTTTAACTGAAATATATTCAAAATATTGAAATAAATTTTTAACAATATTGTTACAGAATTCACAATTATAAACTTTTGAGTTTGATGAAATCAAGAATTTTTTTTTTTCTTTAGTAAGAAATACAAAAAAATGTATATAAAAAAGGAAAAAAAAACATAAACTAGATAATAAACATTTGATTTTACTTTACTACACTTTTACAATAAAAGTGACAATCTAAAAGATTTTTTGTTCTATTATAAAAAGTATAAGATGTTTTTTTTTTCATCACAATTTTTTTTGCATATGATTATTTTTTTCAAACACCTTTTATTTCACCCATCAATGGTTTTGTAACCTCTTCTTCGCAACACCTAAGAAAGGTTCTCATGATGCTACCGGGATGCTGTTGTATATTGCACGTCATTATAAAGCCTAAGATAATTGACCGAACGATACAAGATCTTACAATCTACTGACATTGTAATAAAAATATAATAAAGCCTGTACGAAAAAAATAGTTTGTTCACATTTATGCTTTTGAAGGGAGGGATATCATTAGTTTTTCTTTTTGTTTTTGTTTTTTTTTTTCAATTTTCAATATATTCAAGGTATAAAATAATTAGTATTATACGTTGGTGTCAAGTATAAAGTTTCTAGATATGCTAGAAGTGGGTTAGGTTTTTGATGTCATTCAGTTTCAAAAATGCTAATAAAAAAATAATAAAATTAATTAATCAATAACTGTATGAGCTAAATAGTTGAAATTTTTTTACAGCATAGTCTGGAAGGTGTATCAACTATGCTAGGTTTTATGCATACAAACTAATTAGTTTACCAATTACGAAGGGCTTAAACTACTTGAAATGTTTCTTGTAGAATAAACATTGCGCGTTTTCAGTTTTTAACTTAGCTGGACGGGCTGGCGCGTGTCTTGATCATAAATTTCCGGAGTGGGAATCCAACCCACAACCGTCACATCAACAGTCAGAGTAAAAAGAAAAAAAAGTCATACAAAACTTTTTTATATTGGTATGTATAGATAAAAAGTAACATTGTTCTGAGAGAAAATCGTACTTACAGCCATAACACGTACAGCCATGCACGTATCACATGCACTATGACGACAGATACGAAGTCTAACGATTTTATCTCATATGAAAAACGGGCTACTGCAATAATACCCAAACACCAAGGACAAAAAGGTTATTATACAGGGTGTAACGCGATCTACGGACGGTGGTCTATAGTTAAAGGACCTCAGTATCTATCCATTCCATCCCCATGTATGTATGTTCCCTTCGATTTTCAGTGGTTTGACAATTATTTGGGAATTTGTGATTTTCTTAAAAAAATCTATCTTTGAAGAAACTTGGCAAATACAGCCCAAATATTGAATCTGCTGCTCGCGATTTTTTTTTCAATATACTCCAATATTAGGCATATTATGTAATATTTGAAAACTGTCGACTTATAAATCCTAGAAATAACATAAACAAAAATCGTTTTTATATAAGCAAAATTTTATCAAAAACTTTCAAAGGCTGTAGTAATTTTGCATAATATTTTTCCGATTTGGAATTTGATTTGATCATACTAAATAGGACGGTGATAATGTGATCTAAGCAAAATCTTTTTATCTTTAAATATATGCAGGTGGAATAATTCGAGTAAGTTTTACGGGACCCCATTCTCATAATTGCTTAAGCCCCTATTTAATTATTTTTGTACATCTAGCACAATTGGAATTTACTTGAGTTCCATTTTCAAAAAAAAATTTTATATAAAATATATTTTTATTTAGTTTCACGTTTTATCACACATTTATTCTGTTCTCAGCTAAGTACCCAAATTTAAGACAATATGTGTTGAGTGGAATAATTTAACCGATGCACTTTAATTTACTAGATTGGAAAAATGAAAATAGTTTATTCTTCGTTGGGATCGAATCCATTCATCATTGCCAATGATGACAATCATCAATCATCCACAGACAGATTTGTTCATTTTCTAAGTCCCTTCAATTAGTCATCAAAAGTAGCTCAAGGTTTTTAATTGGCTGTTTGTTTTACAAAATGGTTTAAAAAATATTTCGCCTTATATATTATTATTTCGCATTATATTATTTCGCCTTTTGTTGGCTTATGCCAACATTGGAATTTGAAATAATTTTACACATTAAAAATATTAATATTATTAATATATCAGCTTCACACTGTATTCCACTTATAGCAGGGTAGGAAGAGGGAACCCTGTGTTAAGACACTCCATTACCCACTTTCCACAGAATTTTTCGATGCATTGCATGTTGGGTGGCGGAACTCAACGCCGAGCTTTTGATGCCAGAGCGAAGAAATTAAAATATTAATAAATAACAATTCATTCCCCCGAGTGCAGATCGACCTCACAACCGTCGCATTAAAGTCACGACGGTCTCATATTAATATTATATTTGTTAATTAGTTTTTTTTTTTACAATTATTTAACAATATTTTCTATCTTTTATTTCTATAAAAAATATTTAATATTCTCATCGAAAATTGCACGCATTAATAGAAACGTCTGGTCACAATAAATAATGAAGTCAGCTAATCAATAAGTCCCACATACTTCAGGCGCTCGTAGCATTATTGGTTTTTAAGCGATATTACTATTAACACCGATTAACATCGAAACGTATATTTAATCTATTACATAAGATTGTGACCGGATTAGTCCTCTTATATAACATTTTAATTACTTAATATATTGATATCGGAATTAACAAATATAAAAATATTAATATTTATTAAAAAGAGTTTTTCCCATTTTCAGAGTACTTCAAAGGTGTAAAGTTGTCTGATTCTTTTTCTCAGGAACGCCTGGTTGTATCAAGCGGAATTTAATATGAAATGTCCAGATTTACAGTTCCTTGGAGTATAGGAAAATGTGTTTTTGTTACTTGTTATGTTCACATTTTAATTCAAACCTGTATAGTACTTCTTATTGACTTAGGATTTGGGAAGAAGTTCAAAAAATCCAATAACTTATTAAATCATCAGCTTCTAGAGGTATTGAGTGTGAGTGTTGAGTGGCAGAACTCAACGCCGCGCTTTGCCTCGACACCAGAGCGTAGAAATGGAAATATAAAAATAAGTAAATACTGCATATGCTGGAGTGGGGACCCACAATCAGTCGGTTTTACAGTCACACTTTGTGCCGCTGCGCTACAACTGGCCTCAAGGTCTGGTCCTACTATCCTTTTCTTTTTATATTTATTTCCTAAATTACATTTAATTATTACTATTCTAGTCACCATTATATTGTATTTAATGCATATTAGAGATTTTTACCTTGGGAAATAAAAATAAATGTTTGTGAATAATTTTTATTACAAACTGTGAAACTTAATAATAAATAAAATCCAAGTGCACTAGCCAAATCACAGCCGGTGCTAGGATAATTTTACAATATCAATATATTAGTACTCTACAAACGTTGTTTGACTACTGCGTACGTACAGACGCACCAGTCCAGACAGTATTTGCCAATTTACTTTAAGAATCCTTTTTTTCTCCAAAAAATTACACATTTCCATTTCAATTCCATCTTTCTGCTGAATCACTAAATATTGAATCGAACTGAATCTACATGGAGATAAAATGAATAGGCATTGAAGTCTCTACCCATAGACCACGGTTGATCCGTCACTCGAGTTACAGTTTTTTTGGCGGTTTCTTGTGTTTATTAAATATTAAATTATTTTTTCAAATTGAAAGACAGACTATAATCATAGCAGAAAATACAATTTCTGAAATCGGTTCGGTAAATGTTGAATTTACTTATTACACGAAAACAAAGTTTAGCTCTCATTATTTAGATTTAGATAGAAGAGGAAGGAGACAAAACTGTACAAAAATACTGCCTTAGTATCAATATAGATAGAAGTTGAAGAATGTGGATAGTAATTGAAAAAAATTATACACTTTTAAATGATATCTTTACATACAATGCTTAAAGATATTTTTTCATAATACTATATTAACATATAATATTCTAGTCTAGAGAGTATGGTGGCTATTCTTCGAATTTCAAGTTTCTGACCTTAATAATTTGTAACATAAAAATTAGGTCACCTTTAAATTAAAAGTATATGAAAATAAATAATAGCATGAACAAACAAAACTGCTATTTTTCAATAAAATTTTAATGAAATTAATAAAATTGACTTGAATTGACTTTTGTATCCCTTTATTACGTATAGAAATAGAGAGGAGAGGAGATAATAGATACTAAACATAACAAGATTAAATTATAAACTAAAAATATTATTCATTACTAGCCAAATATGTTGTGTGTGTGTGTGTTATAAATATGTGTTTATTTTTTTTAGGCGCAGCATATATTTTTACTACTATTTTACATATGTTGTTACTTATAAAAAATAGTGCTAAAGTTAAAACGGTAAGTCTTAAAGTAAAATATTATTATTGAAATATACACACAAATTCATAAATACACACGCACATACATAAAAATATTACAATATTCTCTTATCTTATGTTCGCATGTTTATTCTTTATGACATTATTTAATAATTCATTTACAAATACTTTAAAAATTGCTGTGTGCAATGGAAATCATTTCTTTAATATACAGGGTACACCGCGATCAACAGAAAATTTGCAAATACAACCCGATTGTTGAGTCTACGCTCGTGATTTTTTTCAATGTAGGTCAATTCTAGTAGGCCTTTTGTATAACATAATATTCCAAAAAAATATATTTTTCAAATATCCGCGGAACCACTCAAAATACGTAAACATAAATGGGGGTAAAAAAGGATAGGTTCTTTACCTATAGACAACCATTGATCGTGTTACACCCTGTACATTAAAATTCAACTACACCACCAAGAGCTATTTGATTAATTTTGAGAAAACTATATAACTATAGTATATATACTATTCCACTATGTATATCTTATAAACTTTTAAAATAAAATAAGTATATCATACAATAAAGCAAAACGTAAAAAGGCCAGAAGTCAGTGTAGTATAAGTGCACAATATTTAAACAAAAATCTTGCTCATACTTTTTTAAGTAAACATTCGGAATTTTAGTCCTAGCATCTATATAAATTATTGTCCCTATTTACAACAACAGATATTCACTTTACTCGTCATCAAAAAGGGTCGTAACCCCTAGACTACCACCTATATAATCTTCGTGATATCCTTCGTAGAATCGACGACGCAGGATTAAAAAATGCATGCGATCGTAATTGTTTCAAATTATGATCATCAGCTATTATTAAAAGCGAATAGCGATTATATCAATCAGGAAGTAATTGAGAAGATCATGTTCTAGCTTATGAAACTTAAAGAAATCATTAAATAATAATTAATAGTTTAATTTTTACAAATGCCACTGAAACTGCAAAATAATGCACCTGGTGTGCTCACCGAACGAATAAAAAAGGAGAATATATGAGAATATATTTACACTTAACAAAGCAAAGAATGATAAAAGTCACCATATCAAGAATCGTTGTGCGACGAACATATACTTGACATTTTTCGCAAATTTATAAGTAGCGGGTTTGGGGAGATTTTCAACTTTAATTTTTATTTAATAAAATTTTCTTTTCTTCTCACTTTACTTTTCATATTTAGTAATTCATTTTTCATTTTTAGTTATAACTAAATAACATTTTAACTTTAAAATTGCTATAATAATTGTTGACGTTGCAATAAATTATGATCTCACTCGTAAATAATACGTTATTACTTTAATAACAACCTCTAAGCCCCTTTTTTTAAATACTGTTGTCGAAATGACTAAGGTAGATGGAATAAGCGGTGTAAAATAAGGTTAGCCATCTAGGGTTAACTGACTTGAATATTTAACAATTGTACTAAATCTGATAATAATACGTTTATTTTTTAAACTACCTAGGTTATAGTATATGTTTTTAATTTAAACTTTTATATTTTTTGTATCGTCTATTTTATTTAACCTTTCACTTTCTTCTGCAAAATCATTTTTGTCATCTTTAAATGTGCCATTCTTAAAATAATATTCTATTTCCTGTAGTGTGCGACCTTTTGTCTCTGGCAATTGAAAATAGATATAAAATAAGCATAAAAACACGATTGCAGAATTCAAAAAGAAGACCCCGTGATATCCGATTTGGGTAAACATTTTTGTAGCAAATTGAATACTAATAAATTGTATAATACTAAAAATAACACCTAATAACACGCAATTAATAGTTTTTATCTCCAAAGGATGTAACTCTGTCAATAAAGTCTCAAGCACCGAATATGGGCCTGCAGTGACAGTGATGTAATACAGAGCCAATAATGAAATCTTGACCCATGCCCTTTCTGCATCTTGCCAAAGATAAAGACTTGTTGCAAATATCATTAGTATTGTATTTGAAATGATACCAGAACAAAATAATAATGGTCTCATGTTAAATTTTTTTACTAATATACAAGAAAATCCTGCTCCTATAAGAGCGAATCCATCAACCATAATCGTATAACCTAAAATATCATTTGTGCCTGTTATATCTTGTATGATTGTTATAACCAGAGTGCTCAACAAAACTTTACCAGCCGCCACTCTGTATAAGCAAATAATATTCATTAATATTATTATTCTTTGTAAATAACGTTGTTTACATGCTTTTAAATATTTTTTCATGAGTATTATAAAACCACTTGATGTTTTTTCAGATACTTTTGCATTATTGTTTTGGTATTCCAATAACATTTTCAATTCTTTTTCCGTTGCTTCATTGTGAGGGTGAAGAGTATAGAACGCTCGTTCACATTCTTCAAATCTGTTCTGTGTCGCTAACCACGACGGACTTTCTACCCAAAATAGTGGAATTATTGCCGATAAGGCTGTTGGTATTAGACCAATAAGGGCTACATTTCTCCAATGCAAGAAGAGACATAGCACGTGCCCTAACATTATACCTAGTGTCGAGCCAATACCAGACATTACATTCAAGCAGAATGATCTCATGTGCGGTGCCACATATTCTCCAATATTTATATAAGTAATCACAAGAATACCTCCGTATGATAGTCCAACTATAGCTCTACTCGTTATTAGCACTATTTTATCTTGCGCAAAATATACCATTATCCAACATAATAACACGGGAATGGATAAAATAGTAAGCGATTTTCTTCTGCCAAAAACTTCAGTCAGTCCTGCCATAGAAGCAAAACCCAAGAAACAGGTTATGTTAATCGTTGCAGCTGTAAAAATAAAGTTTAAATTACATTTAAAAAATAATAGTTTACTTGGTTTTGTTGTTTGTTTGTTCCTCTATTTCGTCTACCAGGCAGATCAGAGGTTTCACCTCAGAAGGAGGTATTTATACTATAGTGATTTATATACAATTGTTAGGTTGCTGGGCCCTGCGCTTTGCATCGACACCAGAGCGAAGAAATAAAAATATTAATTTAAATAAATATTATATTTCCTCAAGTGGGGATCCAACCTACAACCAGTCACATTTACAGTCACACTTTGTGCCCCTGTGCCACGTGTGACCTTTTCATCAATAATTGATAAACATTATAAGGAGTGTTTTAAATCGGGACAACAGATTGATATCGAATAATACTTTAAATAGTTAAGCACTGCGTGCAATCTGACGGCTATATTGAAAATAGTTCAAGATATAAAAAAATATATTTGACCAAAAGTTGTAGACAATTTTATCTTCTACAATATATATAATAAATACAGATATCATAGAACCTATAGGAAACGAAATATTTGCAAAAAAATGATTTTGACATTGGAATTTCTGTAGACGCAGACTCGCTACGATAAATAGGTTATGAGACAAGTTTTAGGGTGTCAAAATAAAGAGTTTTCACAAATTTCTAGCTGACTATCTTATATTCTGAGATTCTTGCCCTGACTTGACTAATTTGCCTGGAATTATATTATGATAAATAGTATTTCATAGTTTGTAAAATCAATCAACATTATGCTAATATGTTTTCAAAATGGTGTTATTGTGATGTTCTATACTTGTTTTGATTAATTAAGTTACAATATATTTCAATCATCCAGTGTGTCGCAGGAAAACAGCAAAAGTGCTCACCTATAGTAGATATGTCATCGTCAGATAATTTCATAGAACTGCTCAGATCGTGCAAAGCGTTAATCATCCCTGACATCTGACCAAATATAAAGCCATCGGATATACTGCATAGCGCCAGACCAGTGACCACGAGGACCTGTAATTTTAATATAAATAATAAAGTGCCTACATTCCGAGGTTCCTTCTGTCTACCCAGCTATGTGAGGGATACACCGTAATAGTAAAAAAAACTTGGGTGTGGCTGTGTCATGGACACGATCGTTTGTTGTACGTGAATGTGTTTATATAATTGGTATTTTTTTTTAAATAAAATAATAATTGGTACAATATAAGTTTATAGCGGTTTTTGTGAAATACGCTATTTAATAATATTTTATATTTTTAATTATGGAGTGAAATTAAAGTTCCAAAATTTTGTGGAATAATTGTCCAAATTTATTCAACACTTAAGGAGATACAAAGAGAATAATTTTACACACTCACAGAAGGAAATAAAGAAATTTAAAGAAATACTAAAAGAAACAGATAAGCAACACAGATACGTATTAGCAAGAAGATAAGGCTTAAAATTGAATACAAGCAATGAGTACAATATTTAAACAAGTGAACGTCGCAAGCGATAGTAGCCGACTCTTTACTCGTAGCTAGCAAGCAGGCTACGTCACGCACAGCAAAAAAACTCGAAACAAGTTTGTCATGCGAATGCGCTGCGTGCGGATGATTTTAATAAATATAAATATTAACACTTTAGTTTTAAGTAAATTTGAAAATAGAATGTAGTGTAAGTATATAATATTAATATCGAATGAAATAGGAATTTACATGTATTATTATTATTATTATTTATTTAATTTTATAAAAGATAATATTCACTACAGTACTCCCCCCCAGAGACCTGGTTAAGGGCGATAGTAGTCTGGAAATCTAACTGTTCTTCCGCTGCGTGTCCGCTTCTCAGGTTTCTGCTCCACATCGGACTGAGAGACTGCCTTTGGAGCAGTAACTGGTCGGTTTAATACAGGAACGGCCTCTCGCGTAACATATGCGGGCTTGAGCCTGTCCACACTCACGTTGTTAGGCTTACCAGATATGTCTATCTGAAAATATTTAGGCGTCCTTTTAAGAACCTTGTACGGGCCTGCATATGGTGGTTCCAGTGGTTTGCGGACGTGGTCCTGCCGTAAAAAAACATGTGTCGAGTCTGCAAGGTCGGCCGGCATATGAAAAGGACCTGTCCTATGCCATGACGTGGGCTTCGGTGAAAGTCGTGCCATACTAGCACGAAGACGAGTAGCCAGATTTGTGATATCACCTGTCTTGTAATCTTCAGAGGGTGCGAGAAATTGCCCTGGAAGACGAAGGGGCTCCCCGTAGACCAGCTCAGCTGCTGAAGCCTGAATGTCGTCCTTCCAGGCGCTACGGATGCCCAGCAGCACTAACGGAAGTGCTTCCGTCCAGGTTGAAGAGGGATGACACATGATAGCTGCTTTTAGCTGCCGATGGAGTCTCTCGATCAAGCCGTTGGAAGCTGGGTGATATGAAGTGGTTCTAAAATGATGTGCACCAATCATGGCTGATAGTGCCCTGAAGAGATGCGACTCGAATTGACGTCCCCTATCGGTTGTAATTCGAAGAGGGCAACCAAATCTTGCTATCCAACCAGAGAGAAGGGCGGCAGCACAGGAATCAGCTGTGATGTCTTTGAGTGGGTATGCCTCAGGCCATCGTGTGAAACGATCGATGACTGTAAGGCAATACCTGAAATCAGACGAAATTGTTAAAGGTCCGACGATGTCGAGGTGGATGTGTGCAAACCTCGACGTAGGAGTTGGGATTGAGGATAAGGGAGCAAGGGTATGACGGTGAACTTTGCTCTTTTGACAAAGTATACACTCTCGTGTCCACTCTCTACAATCCTTGCGAATCCCTGGCCATACGAATCTCTGTGTTACCAGCCGCACTGTAGCTGTCCTACCAGGATGGCTTAAGCTGTGTAACGCTTCAAAAACTTGTCGGCGAAATTTCTCAGTAATGAACGGGCGTGGAGAAGACATTGATACGTCACAGTAGATCTTCTGGTTAGAGTCTGGCAAATCTACTTTAACCAGTTTTAACGATGAGCCTTTTTGAAGCAGACCTAGCAGTTCAGGATCAGTATCTTGAGCAAATGCCAGAGCCTGGTAATCAATGAAATGACTCACCTCCTCCAGTCGTGACAGTGTATCAGCCACTACGTTCAAACGTCCTGGTAAGTATCGAATGCTGGTTGTAAACTGTGAAATATAGTCAAAGTACCGATATTGGCGCGGTGAGCATTTCTCCCTATTAATGTTGAATGCATAGGTGAGAGGTTTATGATCAGTGTGAATCACAAAGTTTCTAGCCTCAACCATGTGTCGAAAATATTTAATGGCTTCATAAATAGCTAAAAGCTCTCGGTCGTAAGGACTATATTTCTTTTGTGCAGATGTTAGTTTTTTAGAAAAGAAACCAAGAGGTTGCCATACGTTGTTGACACGTTGTTGAAGTACTGCTCCAATACCGACATCAGATGCATCAGTGGCAATAGCTAGCTCTGCAGATGAATCTGGATGAGCCAATAACGTGGCTTGAGATAAACAAGTCTTACATTTATCAAAAGCTTCCATCATCTCAGGTGTCATTGTGATCGGCCTAGCTCCTTTCATCTTGGGTCCTAAAAGCGCAGAGTCTAATGGTGCTTGAATGTTTGCGGCGCCGGGAATAAAACGACGATAAAAGTTAAACATACCAAGGAAACGTCTTAATTCCTTAGCAGTTTTAGGCACGCTGCACTCCTGTATGCTCTTTACGTTCGTTTCTAAAGGTTGAGTCCCAGAACCTGACACTAGGTAACCAAGAAATTTTACCTGTCGCTGCCCGAAGACACATTTGGATGTGTTTATCAAAACACCATACTCCTTGAGCCTGGTGAAGAGTAGTCTGAGATGGCGCTGATGTTGCTCTTCAGAACTGGAAAATACCAAAATGTCGTCTAAGTAACCAAAACAAAACTCATCAAAGTCACGTAGTACTTCGTCCATGAACCTTTGAAAGGTTTGTGCTGCATTGCGCAGTCCGAAGGTCATGTACGGGAACTCAAAAAGTCCAAAAGGAGTTGTAATGGCTGTTTTGTGGATATCATCGACGTGTACTGGTATCTGATTGTACGCCTTAACCAAGTCGATCGTTGAAAATACTGAACAACCAGAGAGTTGGTAGGAAAAATCTTGGATGTGGCGTATAGGATACCTGTCAGGAACTGTGCGAGCGTTGAGTGCTCTATAATCACCACATGGTCTCCATCCGTCGTCCTTCTTTTTAACCAAGTGCAGAGCGGAAGACCACGAACTGTTAGACGAGCGGGCAGTTCCCTGTGAGAGCATATCATCAAATTCTTTTTTGGCCGCTTTCAGTCTAACTGGGTCTAAACGACGAGGTCTACTGGTAACTGGCGGTCCGGGTATGGTTTTGATGTAATGTACAGTATTATGCTTAGGTAGGGAAGACGTACCTGATGGTCTCGTTACCTCTGGGAACTCATGAAGCAGCTGATGGTATTTTGATTCTCCCGAAATGGCTTTGACTGACGCAAGGTCATCGGAGATATTTTCTTGTAGTGCTTGCACTGACAGTGTAGTTGTTCCATCGACGAGGCGCTGATATCTGCAATCTACAAGAAGATTGTAAAATATCAGAAAATCTACGCCAATAATCGGCTTTGAAACATCAGCGATGGTAAATTTCCAGGTGAAAGTACGTCTCAGTCCTAGGTCCAAGTGCAATAATGTAGGACCATAAGTGTGAATGACTGTACCGTTGGCTGCCATAAGTTCATACTTCGTCTTGGTACAGGGCGCCTTGGTAGCCAACCGTGGAAAAACGCAGAGATCAGAACCAGTATCTATGAGGAAAAGCATTTTTGAAATACGGTCGGTAATAAAAAGGCGGCCTGTAGGTAAAGGGCAGACGTTGGCCGCTACTACCGGCTGCCCAGAGAGTTTTCCGACTCTCCGTAAGTACATGGCTGTACACATTTATTTGCGTTGGAACCAAATTTAAAATGGTACCAACATTTTTGATGGGAAGTTAACTTCCGACGATGCCTGGAATGGCTCCGGGAACGCTCTTTGAACTTGAATGGTATCGAATTGTGACGTACCTGGGTCGAGAGTTCAGATACCTGCTTGGTCAGGAGTTGGATCTGCTTGGCCATTTCTTCCAACATGGAGGGTGCAGGGGATGTGGCTATCGCAGACGTGCTTGCGACTTGTGGTGATGAGGGTGCTACTTCGTGCACCTTGTCTGCCAGGTCAGCTAATTTTTCTATAGGTAGATCAGGCTGCGAAGCTATAACAGTTTGAATATTTTGTGGTAATCTACTTGACCATAATGTTTTTAAAAAATCTTTGGGAACAGACAAACCCGCAAGATCTTGTATGTATCGCAGAAACTGCGATGGTTTGCGATCACCTAGCTGCTCATGCCTCAGCAACTGCATCACCTTCTTTTCTTGAGACGCAGATAATCTTTTAATCAGCTGCGTTTTAAGAGTGACGTATTTATCCGTCTCGGGAGGAGAAATTATTATATCCTTCACCTCGACAGCAAATTCATTGTCCAACTGAGCGGCAACGTAATAAAATTTTGTAGCATCACTTGTTATATTAGATAAAGCAAACTGACCTTCAATTTGTGAAAACCAAAGGGCTGGTTCTTCCGGCCAGAATGGTGGAATACGCACGCCAATCCTACAAACGTTGGATGTAGTCGTGTCCTCCATCGTGTACTAGAGGTCACCTTGCAAAGGTCGTCAAAATGGCCTCTTGCCGTTTTTAATCTTCTTGCCAGCAGAAAACGTAGATTTTTAATGTAGTGTTCACTAATTTCGGGTTCACCAATATAGCGGTTTTTGTGAAATACGCTATTTAATAATATTTTATATTTTTAATTATGGAGTGAAATTAAAGTTCCAAAATTTTGTGGAATAATTGTCCAAATTTATTCAACACTTAAGGAGATACAAAGAGAATAATTTTACACACTCACAGAAGGAAATAAAGAAATTTAAAGAAATACTAAAAGAAACAGATAAGCAACACAGATACGTATTAGCAAGAAGATAAGGCTTAAAATTGAATACAAGCAATGAGTACAATATTTAAACAAGTGAACGTCGCAAGCGATAGTAGCCGACTCTTTACTCGTAGCTAGCAAGCAGGCTACGTCACGCACAGCAAAAAAACTCGAAACAAGTTTGTCATGCGAATGCGCTGCGTGCGGATGATTTTAATAAATATAAATATTAACACTTTAGTTTTAAGTAAATTTGAAAATAGAATGTAGTGTAAGTATATAATATTAATATCGAATGAAATAGGAATTTACATGTATTATTATTATTATTATTTATTTAATTTTATAAAAGATAATATTCACTACAAGTTTATTAATTATGGGTAGATACGAAAAGTATGACACAATTAGCATACAAGATATATCGAAATTTCTGAAAAAAGTTAAATCAAGACAGGTATTCTAACCTAACCTAACATTTTTAGAGAGTTTCAATATAAAATAAATTGAACTCGCTGAGCATGAAGACGAGCAACGAGCGGTTTTGTAAAACATCAACGTTAAAGTCTCTAACTATTAGAACTAGTATAATAAGATCAAACTTGTAATCGGCTAAGATTTAACTTTGAAGCGATGTCTTTAATTTTCAAATGAATTTCCGGTAACAATTTTCACGTCAGCGTTAAATCTGTTACAACAAATGAGGCTATTGATGTTGCGGTATATGGTGACTCCACCGACATTGCGACTTGATGATGATGATGATACCGATACTGATGATGTAGTTGCGATTTGTCTGTTTTTAACAGTAATGTAATATGATCTCAGATCAAAGCCAGGCATATTTACTGGCATGGAATTTTCCATTCAAGTTTCGGTGATTGCCAAATACTGTGATCGGTTGACCATTGTATCGGTAGGGATATCTTCTAAATACGTGACCAACTTTGTGCGTTAATAAGTATAATACAATGCTTATCAGGAACCCCTTTACAAAATCTTTTTTACTTTGATGACTACTTTCGGCAACGGATGCTGGGCCAATATCTGGTACTCATCTCATATCCTAAATATACAATCTATAGATTTTGACAATAACTAACAAATAAAAATAAACTAACTTCGTAGCTTCCCTAGCTAGCCTAGCTTCCCTTATAAAGCTATACTAATTACTAATTGCAAATCTCGATCCGTAGAAAATGAAAATGGCACCGCTTCCCCCTCCGCCACACGCGATGCTTTACTTTTTTCGTTTATTGTAATAAATTCTTTGGTTCTTTAGTTATCTAGTGATATACATTTATTTTGGATGTAGAGGGTAGTTTTCAAATACAAGGCCACACTGTATACTCCGATTTTTGTTATCATTAAGTTTTTTGGTTTGCCCCCGTATAGAAGTCAATTTATAGACGTGCTCACGTCAAAAAACTGTTCCGTTAGTAAATGACTGATAAACAATGCCCAGACGAAGTTACTTAATTCAGAAAGTTGAAATTTGGCATGAATAAGATTAGAAAGTGAGGAAGAGGAGCATTATTTCTGTTAAGATAGGCTGTTTTAAAATTAAATTAAATTAGCTTCACGCTGTATCCCGCACACAGCAGGGTAGGCAGAGGGAACCTAGTGTTAAGACACTCCGTTCCCCACTTTCTGCCGAATTCTGGAGGCATTGCGTGTTGAGTGGCAGAACTCAACGCCGCGCCTAACCTCGACACCAGAGCGAAGAAATGGAAATATAAATTTAAGTAAATATTTCATCTCCTCGAGTGGGAATCGAACCCAGAACCAGTCGGTTTTGCAGTCACACCTCGTGCCGCTGCGCCACGACCGGCCTCTGTCGGCTGTTTTAACTTTTACTTAAAACAAAAAAATACTCGTAGATAGTAGACCAAATAATAAAAAAAAAATAACCAACCTGCCGTAAAGTTTGTACATTGAGTTTCATGATTACTAGAAATAAAATGATGTTGAATTCAAAATAAAATTTCCTATTTTTCTTTTCGCATAATAACCATTCAGCTCAATTTATGCAGACGGTACCTGAAAATAAAAACAACATACAAATTTAACGAATATAAAAATATAAATTTAACATGTACCTTATTCTGAAAATATGTAAAAATTGTCAATGAGATTATTTTTATAGTTACAGGAAGGGCCAACTTCTTAACTTTCGTTAAATTATAAAGCTCTATTTCTAATATTTCTTTGGGAATAATAAATTACGTTATCGATTGTCAGACTCTTAACACGGTTTAGACCCTCTACCCTACATCTCTAAACTCTAAGCAAAATATACCTGTACTTTCGTCATTGTATAAAAAGAGAATTTTGTCTATGTTGCTTGCCACTACGAGATGATATCCCAATTGCCAGATTTTTTTGTTGGTATATTCATCCAGCCAGTCGCATTGAAGGTATCGTAGAAAAGAGCGTGAGGGGAATATAATTAAGTTGATGCGAGTGAGATAGTCAAAAAGATAGTTTGGTCTATTCCGATATTTTACTACCTATTTGTTTTATTTATTCTGTATTCCAACTGGTCACATTCTATAAATAAGAGTTATTGAAGAAAATCTCAGTATGCTTTGTGTTGGGATATTCAAGGAATTTTAAGAGAATAAATAAAAAATATGTGCTACTAGGTATACTTGCAACAATAACAAGCATTAATTCTCAATTTATAGACTATTATGAAGAAATCTGGTAGTGGTAAGCAAAAAAAAGAAATTACGAATTTGCTCATGTGATTTTCGTAGGCATTTTTATTTTATCTTGTTAAGGTAGGTTAATATTTTTATCGTTATTGTAGTCCAGTTGTGTCGTCTTAGGAAAAATAATATAATAAAAACAACAACAACAGCGCAGTTTTCCTGTGCCTGTCCAGATTTTTTTAAATATTTAAAATTGTTAATTCAGATTAAAGTAACAATAAACAAACAGATACAATATACACAGATTTTAAAAAGGCGTTTGATAGGGTTCCACACGAAATCTTGCTCAAAAAATTGGCAGTATATGGATTTTCCGGATCTGTGTTAAATTGGCTTAAATCCTATTTGAAAGATCGATTATATTATGTGGTTTTGGAAGGGTTTCAATCAAATAAATGCACAATATTGTCTGGCGTTCCGCAGGGTTCACATCCGGTCCAATACTCTTCAACATTTTTATAAATGATCTAACAACTTGTTTCAAATATTCGACGCCATATTTATATGCGGATGACTTGAAGTTTATACGTGTAGTGCTATCTGATGATGATTCTCGTTATCTCCAAAAAGATTTTAATAATGTTGTTCAATGGTGTAAAATAAACGGAATGGAGCTTCACTCCAGCAAATGTCACCATATCAAGTTTAGCAGAAAAACTAACGTCGTTGCAACGCAATACACCTTACAGGGAGAAAAGCTAAGTGAGGTAAAAATCATCAAAGATTTGGGTGTGATTTTGGACTCTAAGCTTACTTTTCAAAGTCAAATTGATGGAAGGATAGCTAAAGCTACTAAAATGTTAAGCTTTATTTTAAGAAATAGCAAATTATTTAAACATAGCAAAACTAAAATAGTTCTATATAACTCTCTTGTTCGTAGTCAGCTGGAATACTGTAGTGTCGTCTGGCGACCGCATTATGCTACTTATTCCTTAAGGCTTGAGCGTGTGCAGAAAAGGTTTTTATGGTATCTATCACACCAAGTTTGAGTTTATTGTATAAATAGAAATGGTTGTAAAGCCGGACGCCATATACGCATGCAGTGTTTGCATTCAAACGGCTATACATTATTGATATTATATTGTGCTTGTAAAATTATTCATTTAAAAATGTAATAGCCACTAGCAAACCAAATCAAATAAATAAATAAATAAAATAAGTTATTTATTTCCATTATAAACATAAGCCACTTCCATGGAAACATTGGTTAATAAAAGAAATAGTTAATAAGATAGAATAAATCTTTAAAAAATACAATTTAATTAAATATTTTACGTATTGAAGTAATTACTTCAATATAGTAATTAGCAAGGTAGGCCAAGGAATCGTATGAAGGAAATCCTTTTTCTACCCCAAAATGCAGTTCAACGCCGCGACGGGCTTACAATAAATATTTAGATTTGTACAGAAAAGTATTATTATGTAATTAAATTAAATTAATTAAATATACAATATGTACTTATATACATAAGATAAATATTAAAACAATACATAATAATTACTTATTATTGTTATCTAATAATAGAAAAATAATAGATATTAATAAATATTATTTTTATGCTTAGAAGTATATCATTTATATATGACAATTACGATAAAATATTAATATAATTTATTTATCATATTTTGTAATTTCTTATACTATGACTAGCGACCTAATCGCGGCTTCGCCCGTATACCAACTATAAGACTTTTATTATGCTGCATTTGCCAACAAATAGATAGATTCAAATATGAATACTACGTGGCTATATGATAGGACATCATCAGCGGCAAGGGCGCCCCCCACGGGACTCGAGCCTAGGCTTGCGGTCGTAAACAGACAATGCTTTGAATTATTTTAATTTTACATTATCTCGAAAAGTACACGTCCAAATTACATGCTATAAAAGCCGAAGATTATCTTCATTAAATTTCCATGATGATGAAATAACTTACGCTCGTAAGTTTCAATATTCATGGGAAATAAAAATCGATGAAATATCGATTACTATCGACCTTACAATTTCCAATATTTTTTGTCACAAAATGCCTTATTGTCATTTAATTATAAAAGATAAATATATTTTGTCGCGGACTTTTTTTTAGAATTATAAAATTTAATATTTTTGTCATACAACGTAATGACATATAATTAACTATTTTTGCAGGGCACGCGCTAAAAACATTTCTCACAGCGTAATGTTATATAGCCTATAGCACATCTGAAGAATGCAGTTTTCATATACAACAAAAAGAAAGTTAATCGCACCAGTCGATCCAGAGCATTTAAACAAACAAACCAAATCTTCCGCTTTGTTAGTATAGATTATGATGAAAATTTGTAGGTATGGATATTTGTTCAAATTTCTATGGATCTTTACGGTACCTAATTAACCTCCAACGTAAAGTTGGGGGTGTTAAAAGTTTGATGTGTCTCTGTAATGTGTGTCTGTGTGTTTGTTTGTGGCAACGTTTGAAACCTTTTGTGTCGGGGATTTTTATTCTTAATTATGTAGCTTACACATCAGAATCACATATATTACAGTTTATGTAAAGATTTTGTATAGTCTGACTACAATATAACAACAAGTTTTAGCGGGCGAAGCCGCGAGTGATTCACTACTTCTTATATGAATATGAGAAGAACGTGCTCAGGCCGAGGAAATATAGTGTTAAGGCACTTCGCTCCAAATTGTCCACTTAATTTTCGATACATTACTTCTTGAGTGGCGGAACTTAATATTGTGCTTTGTCTACTAGAATGGCAACAATGGAAATCATATCTATGTAGGTTCACTTTCTCGATTGTGAAATTCAAACCCACAATCGTCGCGTTTGCAGTTTAGACCCTATGCAAATGCAGTTGTGTTTGTGAAAGAATAATTCCCCGTGCGAAATATTTCTCATCTCTTATTCAATTTCCTTAGTGCTAATAACATTTAGTTAAAATAAAAAGAAAGTTGAAAGAATAATTTTAATATATCGACAGTGAAAAATAATAGTAAAGTATATCCCAATAACCAAATATATAAAAAAAACATATAACGTAAAATAAAAACTAAAAGGAATTTGTAAAATTGTTTTTTTTTTGTTTTAAATGTCTTTATCATATATCATCATTACTTTAGGATCAATGTCAACTCGTCAGAATTATGTTGTTATCTCCTATATATGATAAGACAGTAAAAATATTTTGTCTGTACATTTAGTAATTTTGACTGAAATGGATATAGGGACACTTAAAAAGAATAATAGAAATCAAAAATATTTTTTTTGAATTTTTTGTCTGTCTGTCTGTCGATATGTATGGTCACATTTTTCTCTTAAAGTACTGAACCGATTTACTTAAAAGTTTCACCAATTGCTTTGTTTTAACTCAACTTACCAATTAAAGTTAATTTCATCAAAATCGGGTCATTAAAAAAAGTTATCGTCGTTGAATGAACTTAAGGCATTAGTTTGCCTGCGAATGTTTTATAGCAATCGCGCTGGTAAGATTCTTGGCCAAAGAATATAGTAAAAAATAAATAAATAATAAAGTAAAAAAAATGAATTGTTAATGGAGATTACCTTCATAAATGATAAACGTTAAGTTTAAGTCGTAATTCATTCAACACAGAGATAAAGACCTATTTGATCTTCAAGGAAATATTAAGTAAATACAAAGATTTTTTGGTTCGTTCGTTAGTTTAAAATAAACCTATATAAAAATGCCTAAAAACATCCTATCTACGTGTACACTATAATAACTACATATTTACCAATTGTACATTTTGCTAATAATATATGTAACCAATTTTAAAATTGTACAGGAGTTAATATGCAATCATTACAGTTATTTTTCAAGAATATTATGAGTCCTTACCCAAATCAATAATTTAACATTTAAAGCTGTTTGTTCTGAAGCAGTAAATTAAATTATTCACTGACATCAGCGTATTTAATAGTTTTAAAATTATGATGAGACTTACATAACATACGTAAAAAGAACGTAATGTTACAAAAAAATATACGTATAATAAATATTTTTTTAGCTTTATGTATCTATACTAATATTATAAAGAGGAAAGATTTGTATTTTTCCCGACTGCTAAAGAAGGGTTATGTTTTTCGCGCGTATCTTGTATGTATGTAATATTCTTTATTACCTCGTATCTCCAGAACCACTGAACGGATTTACATATTTGAGGTGTCGTTAGATTCGTATTAGCAGCCCAAGTGTTCTTAGATATGTGACGTTAATAAAAAATAATCATGGCGGCTGTGCGACGCCATTGGACGTAGTAAAAAAAAATTTTTCGTTTCGAATACCGCAATATGGGTATCAAATTAAAGAGCTTAATTTCAGAATTTCAGAAAGGTATATCATGACTATCATTACCATAATAAATTCTAACAAAAAAAATATTTGTAATAAAAACAAAAACCCCGACTGCATCAAACTAAAAAGAAAATAAACAAGCCCAATAGTTTATTAGGTTTAACAGTCGGGACCTATAAGTAATTCTTTAATCGTTAAAATCTTTACCAGGAACCCCGCATAATTTAAAGAGGTCCCGACTGTTAATCCTAATAAACTATTGGGCTTGTTTATTTTCTTTTTAGTTTGATGCAGTCGGGGTTTTTGTTTTTATTACAAATATTTTTTATTTTTCATTTTTTTGTTAGAATTTACTATGGTAATGATAATTATGATATACCTTTTTGAAATCCTGAAAAGTAAGCTCTTGAATTTGATACCCATATTGTAGCATTCGGAACGAATTTTTTTTTTTTCACTAAGTCCAATGGCGTACCACAGCCGCCATGATTATTTTTTATTAACGTCACCTATCTAAGAACACTTGGGCTGCTAATACGAATCTAACGACACCTCAAATATGTAAATCCGTTCAGTGGTTCTGGAGATACGAGGTAATAAAGAATATTACATACATACAAGATACGCGCGAAAAACATAACCCTTCCTTAGCAGTCGGGAAAAAGATGAAAAATAAAAAAATATTTGTAAAAACAAAAACCCCGACTGCATAAAACTAAAAAGAAAATAAACAAGCCCAATAGTTTATTAGAATTAACAGTCGAGACCTATAAGTAATTCTTCAATCAATAAAATCTTTAGCAGGAACCCCGCATAATTTAAAGAGGTCCCGACTGTTAATCCTAATAAACTATTGGGCTTGTTTATTTTCTTTTTAGTTTGATGCAGTCGGGGTTTTTGTTTTTACAAATATTTTTTTATTGTATGTATTTTCTTTCACTATAAGAAAGCTGCATCTTTACTGACCAATATAGGCTATATTACGTTTTCTAAAAAATAGGAATCCCTAATACAATAATGTAACCCAAGGTGTGAAGAAATTGATCTTAAAAATTCTATCATCGCGTGCACTGCGAATGCTGCAATTATTGATGATAGAACAAAACAATGTTCTACAGTATAATAGAACGCATCAATATCTATAAAAAAGTCCCCGAAACCATATATATGTTCAACTACTGTAGTTATGAAAATAATAACTACTTTTTATATTTCATAGGGTGATGAAAGAGCCGACAATATTCAAACCATATTATTCATAGCTCTGCATTAATCCATATTACATTAAATAATATTTTATAAAAGATAATTTTAATACGTGTGAGGTAGGGCAGCGTAACGGTGTTAGTGATACGAGACCGAATATTCAACTCTTTTATTATATATTTCATTTGGTTATTTATACGCTACAACACAATAGCGGAAAATAATTACACAATTGTATTTGTAGCAAATAAATTTTGGACGCTGATTTAGATGTTTACAAATGAATGTGCAATACCCCTACAATACTCTCCCCCTTGGAGAAAAAAAATGTATAAATCAGAATATAAAATAACCATAATAAAATATATAAAATATTATGCCTATAAACTAAATTATGGATTCAGAGGGCGCAGAACGGGCGGAATGGCGAGCATTAGGAGAGGCCTATGTCCAGCAGTGGACTTCGAAAGGCTGATGAATGAATGAATGAAACGAAATTGATCCACGGGTGTTGTTGTTCGACCGGACCTCGTAACTCGATGCGTTGTTTTTGATGTCGTCGGCTGCTGCGTTTGCGCATTGTTGACGTTCTGCTGATGTTGTGTTTTTGATGAAGGCAGGCGTAACTCGGTCAATAACCATAATTAAATTAAATTAAATTAGCTTCACGCTGTACCCCACACACAGCAGGGTAGGGCAGAGGGAACCTAGTGCTAAGACACTCCGTTCCCCACTTTCTGCCGAATTCTGGAGGCATTGCGTGTTGAGTGGCAGAACTCAACGCCGCGCTTACCTCGACACCAGAGCGAAGAAATGGAAATATAAATTTAAGTAAATATTTCATCTCCTCGAGTGGGGATCGAACCCACAACCAGTCGGTTTTGCAGTCACACCTCGTGCCGCTGCGCCACGACCGGCCTCATAACCGTAATTATGTATCGATTATTATTAAATACAGGTAGAGTGCGCACGAAATTTTTCAACACGTTCAAATTCGGGGATTTGTATAAATGACGAATTCTTGTCACGTGAGATTCCGCCGTTTGATACGATAAGCTTGTTTTGTCCACGTACTTGTATATTTCATACCAGGTCAGAAGTAATGACTTGTTAGCATTATTCTTGTTGTTCTGAATCCTGGGTGCGTTGCGTCGTGTAATATACTGTATATTCTTTTTCGAAATATGCTCAGTATATACGATTGACTTGCACTTGTTGGGCTTCAGGTTGAGCCTTGGAAAGTTTTCCATTCATTGTTTGATTGTCGCTATGGAACGTCTTCGACACATGCTTGGGATGCGTCGGTAATTATCGATGGCGGTGCGTGCGAGGGTGCGAGAGGGTGCAGACAGCGCAATGCTTCTCTACTGACTGAAAAGTTTCCTGTTTTTCTTCGTTCTACTATATTTGTGTTTATTCAATGGCGTTTAAACATTGACAGTCGCAATTGGAGTTAGCCAGAATTAATTATCCTTTTCGGATTTAATAATCCAGAAATGCTGTCGACTATCTGTTATTGCGCATATCGACTCTAAATTAGCCCTTTTTATCGATGCCTTCTTAAAATTTTGTATTTTCCATTATTTCATCAGCTTTTATTTAATTTTGCGTTGGATCTTGACGCAAAAATCTCAATGTGTGCGGTTGGTGGTATATTGCCTCTTGAAATCCTAACCGGTGAGTCCCGCTTGTGGGAGGCCGATTAGAATGTGCAAACTTGTGAAAATTTGTATCGAGGGGGCGTTGAGCTGAAGTCCGGTTCACGTGGTTCCCGGTATAGGACCACGGGAGTTGATTGGATCATTGCGTCGTCGTCGATTACTTCGGGCTGAAGCTGGCAGGGTACCCCCGTCGGGGTACATCACTTCGGGGTCACCAATGTGGGGTAAGGTAGCATGACGATGGTAGTGAGACGAGACTTTATAATTTATTTACAACTCTTTTATTATATATTTCATTTGGTTATTTATACGCTACAAGACAATAGCTGAAAATAATTACACAATTGTATTTGTAGCGAATAATTTCAGGACGCTGATTTAGATGTTTACAAATGAATGTGCAATACCCCTACAATGTGTAAAATACTTTTTAAATTAATAAAATCGGACATTCCATTCAAAAGATATAACGAATTTAAAAATATCAATCTAAAGAAAATCATGTAATAATAAAAAATGCGAAATATCTGGCGTGACTCTACGGGGTGGGAGGGAGGTGCATCGATATCACTAAAGTTATGAAGACAACCGTTTAGATTTTTTGTTTCTTTATTTGAATTGATAGGGCCCGAAACTACGGGACAGATTTGGAAAATTCTTTTACAATTAAACGATTAACGTATAAAAGAATACCAAAAAAAACTTATATCGCGTACGCTGTGGAGATTATTGACAATAGAGCATAGTGATGTACTAAAATTGTTTAGAAGACCAATATTTACATAAAAGTTTACGGTACCATGTGTAACTGTTAGAGTTATGCCAGCTAACTAATTTTCAAAAGAAAATGTGCAAACTAACTAGAACAGAGCCGCCATCTTAGTACAGAGGGACATGTAAAAAATATTATTGTCAAAGAATAAAAAGAGTATGTTATTCCTCTATAGATATATTGTTTTATATTCTGTCACAATGAACAGTCTTAAACGTTGCATACAAAGGTATCCCGTAGTATATCTATTGTTTTTCAATTATTATTATCAGCACAGTATCGATACTAATGTGGTATCTACATATTTATATATATTTAATATTTTTTCACCCTTTAGTTTTTTTCAGGTGGAAAACATAGACAACTTTTTAATTTGAGTAAATATTTTATAAAGTTTAAAAATACTGTTAGTTTTTATAATTCTTATAGAATCAAAAAAAAATCTAAAATGTTCTTATCTTGCATGCGCTAGTCAGTTATTTAATCATTACACTATTCAAACATGACAAATGTTACAATAAAAAGTAAAAAAAAGGAATTAAACTGATTTTACCGCTCCCGCACGACCGCGTCTGCGCTTCTTTAATCGGTTAAGTCGTTTCTGAGATAAGTCGAGAAACAGAAAAACCAACAAACAGACAAAATTTTTAAATATATTATTTCTGGTTGTCCCCAATAATATTTTTTAATAATTTTAATGAAAATCGAAAAGGCCGCCCTATGGCTTTAATAATTCATTTTAGAAATATCAATTCCGGTGCAAGCATACATTATTTATTAAAACAGGAACGTAATTCCCTGTACTTAAACAAACAAATAATTCACAAATTTAAGCGGGCGAAGCAGCGAGCTGGTCGCTGGCACATAAATAAAATAAATAATTGAATACATTTCATTTAAATAACCTAAGCCATAATTATATAATGCTTAAACAAATAAAAGTAAAATAATATTTTATAGCGCTAATATTATTAATTATATTGAAATAATCAAAATAACAAAAAAAATATAGTTGTTTTCCATTTATCCTATTACCCTAAAAATTGCTTGAAGCTAGCTATAAAGCTAGCTTCAAACATTTTTTATGTTTGACAACTATATTTTTTTTGTTATTTTGATTATTTCGTAATAGTTCTTTACGTATAGTATTTTAGACATAAATAACTATTTAAATTATTGAAATAAAATTACTTACTGGTTTATTAATATATTATATTGATAGAAGTTTTATAATTATTACTATTATGATTAATAATTTATTTGCTCATGTCACTAGCATGCTCACTTTACACACGACCTGTTAAATGACTAGCGATTTGGGTTTTAAGCGTTCGCCATTTTTCCCTTGATATAATAAACATGGAGGCCGTCGTGGCGCAGGGGCACTAGGGTGTGACTGTAACGCGATGTTTGGGAGTTCGGCCCCCACTCAAGGGAGTGAATTATTATTTATTAATATATAAATTTCTTCGCTCTGGCACTAAGGCAAAAGCCCGTCGTCGAGTTCCGCCACAGAACAAGCAATGCCTCGAAAAATTCGGTGGAAATTGGGGACTTAACATTAGGTTCCCTCTGCTTATCTTGCTGTGTGTGGGACACAGCGTGAAGCTGATTTTTTTTTATAATAAGCCAATCGTGGTGTGTTTTGCGTTGAAATTTTATACCGACAATTGTGATTGGAAACATTATTATAATATGGTAATGGTGCTAATTAAAATAAATATATTAAAAACACGCAATTTAACACACACATACCGCTCAAGGCCAGTGCGTATTTTTTTTATGTAAAGTTATTATCTTTCTTTTGATTTAAATTTAATATTAATGATATATGTGTACAATTTATTAGTTATTTATATTTCCTCGCCCTGATAACGAGGCAAAGCGCAGTTCTAAGAATTCGGTGGAAGTCGGCAGTTGAAAACGGAAGTGTGTTCATGCGGAAAAAGTGTCTTAATAATAGGTTCCCAGGTTCCGTCTGCCTACCCTGCAATATGTGACTTACAGCGTGATGTTAGTAAAATATTACTTACAATTAAAAGAAAATATTGCAGTGCACGTTATATTGTGAAAGTTATCTATGAAATAGGAAAATAGAACAGCAATATGAAAAATACATGTATCCTAAGGACTTATTTGTTTATGAAAATTCATTCTATCCTATAAAGTCATGATTTTTTTTAATTAATTCGAATATTTTAAAGTATAAGTTAACAACATTATACTTTTCTGATCATGTATATATTCTTCTGATGATCACACAGAAGGAATAGTCTTTTGGATTTGTTATTTTTTTTCATATATGATTTAATATTATAGTTTTATGGAAATTTTATTTGCAAATATTATTTAAAGCCAATGCTACAACAGCCTTACTACAATATCGAATTACTAAGCCTGTTTGTTTCACTTGGCACCGACTTCAAAATTGTAAAATCTTATTAAAATTATTTTTGTTTAACAAAATTAAAGTAAGTTTTATATTATGTAAAATTATTTTTAACTTTTTAGTTCGTTGTTTGAAGTCGGTTATTATTTTGGTTAAAAATCAATTTATTCAAGAATATAATATTTTTCATTAAAACTAGAACCTGTAGTGTAAATAACACAATATATATATATTGTATATTGTGGAATTTACACTACACTTGAATAAATCGATTTTTCTATTCAAAAACAACTGTTTATTAAAATTCATGACGTCATGATTACATCTCTTTCCCTTATATTATTATTTAAATTTTATTAGTTCTCTGTTATATTTTTATAATAGTGATCTGCTCGCGGCTTCGCCCGCTTAAATTTTACAATGATTAATTCATAAAATTGATTTTCCGTTTTGTTCTAATTATCGTTTTAAAGACAATATCTATTCATTAAAAACTAAAGTTTCAGCCATTTTAATAAAACAATTGTTTTGAAGCAATTTAGTAGAAGAAAAAAATTATTTATTTTTTGATATGTATAAATCGATCAAATAATATTTTTTCTCATACATTTGCCATCTATAAGTATTATTAGTATTTTTATATTATGTGCACCTCATAACTGCAGAAGATATCCTGCCGACTTCTGATATTGTTACTTAGTGTTCTTTATTCAACTTCGCGTTTTTTTTTCATATAGTAGACTATAGTATTTGAATTTTACGGCCTCTTCAACTTTCTTCGTATAATATAACATAATATGTTTTTATTCTTTAATCTCTTTTTTTTATGGAAAAGACAAGGCAAACGAGCGTTCCGGTCACCTGGTGGTGATTACCGCCGCCCATGGCCCCGTGCAACATCAGAGGAGCCACAGGTGCGTTGCCGGCCTTTAAGATGGGTTGGGCGCCGGAGCCCGGCATTACCTGATGAGAAACGCAGTGGACGTGACTCTACCACACGTACTTTAGTCGCCTCTTACGACACCATCAGCACCAGGATGACCCTATTCTAGGCCGGGATCACACGGCACAAAACATAGCATGTTTTGCACTTATAAATTACGAAACCCAGGAAATGAAAATGCTTAATAATTCATCCCTCTAGTAGGAATCTAGCCTACAACCATCGCCTTATAATCACTCCACGACGGCACATCAATCTAGATGATGAAGATGGAATTTAAGCTGGTGACGAACGGTTAAAAAATTCGGAAGCAGATACCAAATGGCAAACAGCAGGTAAAACAGTTCCCCAAGACACTTGTATTAAATATTAATTTATTCTATTTTTGGCATTTTTATTCTATTTGGTATTTTTATTCTATTTTATTTACACAGTACATATAAGACCAATGTTCAATGGCGGCCTTCCCGATAAGAAAACAAAACTTCTATCTTACAGGCAACCGATAATTAAGGATATTTATTTATATATTTTGATTGTGTTGGCTTAGAAGTTTGGTTTTTAAGGGACAGTAGAACTGAGTATTTGATATAAATTTCAGCTTGACTTCCACACGTTCCTAAGAAAAAAGGTCTAGACCAGTGTTTCCCAACGTGGGGCCCGCGCCCCACTGGGGGGCAATTTGATAGTTAAGGAGGGCTATTCAAAAATGAACTCGGTACAACTTTAACCTTTTCACTTCGGCCCATTATATGCAAAGTCACGTGTGGGTTGCTGGTGTGATAATGACATATTTGCAAAGTTCAAAATGTTTGAGCAATCGCAATCAAAATTTTTAAATAATCGATCGATTAAAAGTTCCAATTCCACTCACTTTTTCTTGTTTAGTTAACATTAGACGGGGCTTAGATTTTAGAGATTAATTGTGCTTAATGAAAAAGAGCCATATGTCAAGATACTTATAAAAATATTTCAACATATTTAAACTTATTTTAATGAATAGCATTCTCTCTTGCTAAATGATAATTTTCATTTAATGTCATTTAATTATTTATTATTTTACTATTTTTTCCAAATTCCTCTACAAAAATGATAACAACATAGCTTAGCAAGCATATAAAAATGTCGACATAGCTTGATAAGAGCGTATGGCTTAGTGATAAGAGTGCGTTGCTTGTGCTCGTATCTATTTATTGCGTTTCCAAAAGATGCAAGTTGAAAACTGAAAACCCGCTGATTAAAATTACTTGTAAAAATAAATAACAGAAATATTAGACTAGTAGATAATAAAATTCGAATGTCATTGATTAGCCTTTTTAGTGTTATCTTTAAAAATAAAAAAAAATCAGCTTCACGCTGTATCCCGCACACAAGTAACAGTTATATATTCAACCAAGTAACAGTATTATGTTCAAATTTCTTTACGCTCGATACAATTTATTTATTTTTTTATCAAGAGAAGGGAAGTAATCAACTTCACACTTTCCCCACACAGTAGGGTAGGCAGAGGGAACCTAGTGTTAAGACACTCCATTGCAGGTTGAGTGGCAGAACTCAACGCTGCGCTTAACCTCGACACCAGAGCGAAGAAATGGAAATATACATTTAAGTAAATATTTCATCTCCTCGAGTGGGGATCGAACTCACAACCAGTCGGTTTTACAGTTACACTTCCGCCGCCGCGCTACGACTGGCCGCTAGTTTATCTTTATTATATTAATTATTATATTAAATGAACATAATAAGTATTCTTTTATTTCTCAAAAACATAAACATTATATAAAAAGTAGTTTAAATTTAATGTTTGAGATATCAATTTTACAGATACAGGAAAGCCATTTCCGACGGAAAATAATTCAAGACCTTAATTTTGTTTTTTATACTATATTAGTATTTTATGTTAGATATCATTTTTATATAAAATAACCAGTTAAATACGAGTGCCAATTTTTTATGAGTGTGGGTCCGCCAGTAGTGCCCTACAGCTCTTATTTGTACGGCGAATTTCACACACTTTTTATATAAATTTTCTTTATATGTAAAATGGAACAAAATCGATGCAAAACTGCTCGTATCTGTTTATTGTGTTGATTTAGAAGCTTGATTTTTCTCTGCTTTCAAGAGATCATAAGCTTGAATATTTCATATTTATTATTAACGTCATCTCCAGATAAATAGTCTTGACAGACGGACAACAGAGTGATATATATATATATATATATATATATATATATATATATATATATATATATATATATATATAGGTAAAAATCTAACCCTTATAGACCCTTACATATATATATATATATATATATATATATATAATCGACCAGGTCGACCTGGTCGGTTTCCAGGAGACGCGGGTTCGAGTCCCGCTGCGTTCAAATTTTTATACGTTTTCTAAATAAGTATTTTTCTTTCCTAAGTGTGGAATAACACTTTAAAAATGTTTAAAAATAAACTGTTTTTATTGCAGAAACCCAACTGAGTTTTTATTTCGAGAAAGATTGGAATACTTAAGATTATTATACGTATTATTGAAAAATTATCACGACAAACAAACCAACTTTTGCTTTAGCTTTATAACTTTACAATTACATATTCTAGTTATATATTCCAATCAATTATACCTACTGTAAACATACTACAACTAGAATATATAAATGTAATAAATATATTATAAATTAATTATTTAATCTATATCTATACTTATAATAAATCTGTACAAAAGTCGTTTCTGTACATTGAAAATATTTAAAAAATATTAGCCAGGGTGTTAAAGGATAATTAACAGAATCCATTTCCAACATTTTTGGAATTTTTGTCTGTTTGCCTGTTTGTCTGTTTGTCTGTTTATCTGTTTGTCTGTTTGTCTGTTTATGTGAACACGTATCACGTAAAAAGTACACAATAAATTTAAGCAACTTTTATACATAAAAATTACAAATAAATCAAAGTAGCTTTTAGTGTTTATTTCATTGTAATCGCTTCACTCTATCAAAAGATATAAGTATTTAAGTTTTCAAGAAGTTAATATTTGAGATATTAAAAAATCGATACAAGTAACGCTATCTATTGACAAAAATAGTAGGTACAATGAATCTTGATACTCTCTTTTATATACGTAACGCTATCAGTAATAGCGATGGGATCTTAAATAGATGGCGCTGTGCATAAAAGAAAATATAGTTTGGAAAGGTTACAGCGGTAACCTTTCCACTCACACACTCTCTATCTTTCCCACACACTCTATCAAAAAATAATGTACTTAAAGTTTTAAAGATATTTATATTTGAAAAAAAAAAGAAACATACGCAATGATATCTATTGACTACACATGATACGTTACGTTTTTAAAGTACAATTGTTCATAGTACTAACTACAAAGTAAACTAAATTGAATTGTTGGTGAAGATTACCTTCGTAACAGTCTAGCTTAATTCTTAATTATTTAACACAGTGATAAAGAATGACTTAATATTCAAAGAAATATTTTGAATAGGTTCTTCAGTCAGTAGAGCACGAAAATCTATCTTCTAAATCATCGCAATCAAATGACGATGAAATATGAGAGTTTATGTTTTGTTTTTTGTCGCATTTTCTATCATAACTATAGGGTACTTCCCATTGATATACAATTTCGAAATTTGTTAAGAAGTTAAAACTTACCGCACGTATAAAAGGAAAATTCCAAAATTATTTTTCTAAAATTGACTACTTATTTGTATTTGTGTCACAGAAAAAACCATTAAGTACAAATTTTAATCTGTACTTAAATTGATACAAAATGACAACTTAATTATATTCTTTTGGAGTATCTTCTTTCATGAAACTGGTACGAAAACTCTCGGGGCATGAGTACGACTTGAACTTGCCCGAAAATGTTGATTATTTTATAAATTATATAAAAATGCCTAAAAACGTGCTTTCTATGTATATTTTGTATACCAATTATATATTTAACTAATAATGTTACTAATTTAAAAACTGTACAGGAGCTAATATAAGTTATTTACAAATAATATCGTGAGTACTTATCCATATCAATTAATTAATAATTAAGGCTGTTTGTAATATATATATTTCTTAAATGAATAATCATGTAATTCAAGCGGGCAAAGCCGCGAGCAGGCCGCTAGTATTTAATAAATAATATAATTTAATTATAATTTTCTATAGATATTTTTTTTTTTTTGTATTTATTTATATAATTGATCGAGGTCAATTATGTAATTCATACAATGTAACACAACGCAATAGGTAAAGAATGACCAAAGGACATATTTTTTATTTACACATTCAATGCAACATTCTCATGTAAGTAATTATGTGTGTCTTTGAAAAAGTTGTATAAGGTTGTTTTTGTAAAGGGTTGTGCAATGTTGTTGTGTAACCTTATGTTGTTGTCGTATTTATACGTGACGTTCAAATCATAATAATAATAAAAATTGAAAATATTGTTAATATTTCAATAATAATTCATTTCGATTCGATTACTCGAGTGGTAATCGAACCAACAAACGTCTCGTTTATAGTCACACTCACACGCCCCTGCGCCACGATGGCCTCTAATAGGAATTATATACTTGCTTATATAGAAAATTAAAAACATATATTTCTTCAATTTTTTCATTTGTAAATAATAAATATAATATAAGCCTTATATAATTAATGCTCCGAATCTTAATATAGTTATTTAATATTTATATAGAATATCTTACATATTGCTTGTTTTTTTTTATTTATTTTTTTAAGTCACTGATTTCCCGCCATTTTTCGATAACTTTAGAATAAATAAGTTTATAGTGCCAAACTAAGCTTAACAGAACCTTTTAATGATTTTTCCCGCATAGAAGGGTAGTTGGAGAGAACTAAGGGTCAAGACACTATGTTAACATAATGTATACATTTTAAATATAAACATATACCACAATCGGTATCTTTACTTCATATATAACACTGCAATATTTAAACAATGACCAACAAAGTTTTTATTTAAACATTCAATGCAATATTTTCATTTCATTATAAAGAACTAAAAGAACATTTCATTTGAGGCCAGTCGTGGCGCAGCGGCACGAAGTGTGACTGTAAAACCGACTGGTTGTGGATTCGGTCCCCACTCGAGGAGATGAAATATTTACTTAAATTCATATTTCCATTTCTTCGCTCTGGTGTCGAGGCTAAGCGCGGCGTTGAGTTCCGCCACTCAACACGCAATGCCTCCAGAACTCAGCAGAAAGTGGAGAACGGAGTGTCTTAACACTAGGTTTCCTCTGCCTACCCTGCTGTGTGCGGGATATAGCGTGAAGCAGATTTGATTAAAAAGAATCGAACGCGTACAGAAGAGGTTTCTCTGGTACCTTTCTTATCGGTGTAATCTAAGCAAATCACTTACAACTTATACTGATAGACTGAACTTTTTCAACATGGATTCTTTGCATAACAGAAGAGTTGTTCTTGACTATTTTTATTCAAATTAGTTAATGAACTTATTATTGACTTTTAACAACGCTGCGTTTTCCAGCTCCAGCCAAACTACCCAGGTGTTATAGATACGAGCTATTCTAAAACGAAAACTTAGGTAAATTTTCCCTAGTATATCCAAAAAGGTAAACATTGACATTTTCTTTGATAACGGTCCTTATTTCGTGATAAAATCTTGGAGTCCTTGAGATCTAAGTAACCATGTCTGCTCATTATTGATTCGTTATTATTATTGTTTTTTTAATCTTTTGACCTATTGAATCTATTTGCAAATAGCTTTTATTTTATTTTTTTTATATATTACTTTTTTTTTATATACATATATATTTAATATAATATTTATATTATAGATGTAAATGTCGTCAGCACCTATAATTGTGGCTGCACTTGGTATTTTGTATTAAGTTTTGTACTATATATTTTTAAGCTTGTACACAAACACAGCTTACACTTAAGCTGTGTTGGTGTTCTAAAATAAATAAATAAATCAGCTTCACGCTGTATCCTAGTGAAAGGGAACCTAGTGTCATAAAACACTCCGTTCTCCACTTTCTGCCGAATTCTGGAGGCATTGCGTGTTGGGTGGCAGAACTCAACGCCGCGCTTTTCCCTCGACACCAGAGCGAAGAAATGGAAACATAAATTTAAGTAAATATTTCATCTCCTCGAGCGGGGATCGAACCCACAAGCAGTCGGTTTTACTGTCACACTTTGCGCCACTGCGCCACGACTGGCCTCATTCTCTCTCATACTCATAAATAAATAAATACACTCATAAATAAATAAATATAAATAACTAGTGGGCGCGCGCGGCTTCACCCGCTTATTTGCACCCTCTCCCTCCACCAACTCTCCCGTCACCCTCTAGGGGTGAATTAAAAAAAAACCACGAAATACGTGTTCAATAAAATATTTTTAACAGTCTGAATTTACATTTTTATAAAAATCGGTGGCAATTTAAAGATTTTTCCATATAAACTTTTAACCCCTTCTTTGAACCCTTAGGGGGTGAATACTAAAAAACCATGAGACACGTGTTTAATGAAATTTTTTTAACAGTTTGAATTTAATTTTTTATAAAAATCAGTGGCATTTTAAACATTTTTCCATATAAACTTTCAACCCTTTCTTTGAACCCTGAGGGGGTGAATTTTAAAAAACCATGAAACATGTGTTCAATGAAATATTTTTAAGAGTCTGAATTTCAAATTTTATAATAATCAGTGCCGATTTATTTATTTTTTCCATACAAACTTTCAACCCCTATTACATCCCTTTAGGGTAAAAAATTTTCAAAATCCCTTCTTAGCGGATGTCCAGATTACAAAAATAAACATCTGCCCAAATTTCACTTCTTACCTCAGTCAGTCAGGTACATGTCCTTTTATATATATAGATCTTTGAGAAAATTGCATAAGGTTGATTTTGCATTAACAAAACAGAACCTTTTGTTGTTATTGTATTTATACGTGACGTTCAAATCATAATAATAACAATTAACATGAGGCCAGTCGTGGCCCAGGGGCATAAGCGTAAATGAGACGGTTGTGGGTTCGATTCCCACTCGAGGAAATGAAGTATTTAATGTTTTCATTTTCTCTCTCGAGTAACACGGCTTATGGCTTAGGTAATACTCACGGCCTATTAGGCGGAAGATGGGAAACGGCAGTATCTTAATGGGAACGAAATGTCTCAACACTAACTTCCCAGGTTCTCTCTGCCTACACTGCTGTGTATGAGATACGGTGTGAAACTAAATACGAAAAAATATATTGATTTATAAATTAGTCGTTTTTAATGTTTATGTACTTATACAAATCAAACACAAAATTTCAATGATTTTTTATTAATCATACCAAAAGAGTATACCATTATAGGTATAAAATTAAAGTATATAACATATTTATTCTGGCACAAACCATCCATGGAAGCATTTAGGTACTTGCGATCTCGTTGGGAAATTAGCCCGCGCAATTTCTTTCATATCACCAGCGTTTAACACCAACAGTGTTACCATATGATCGTCTTTACCCCATAATATTGCACTGAGTAAAACGCCATCGTCTTCGTTCTGAAAATATTTAAATTATTATTTAAATTATTAGTAAGGAAAATTTTAAACAGATAATAATTATAAGGTAATTTTACTTTAAAGGTACTACTGCAAGTAGAGTACGATGTGTTAAAAGATTATATCAATTATTTTTTTAAATACAAAATTATAAAAAATCTAACATACATAAACATGTAAACGCGACGGTTGGGTTTGATTCAGATACAGGGCAAGAAGGAACTTCCATTTCCTCGCTCTGATAAAACTACAAAACACGACGCTAAGTTCTGCCACTCAACACGCAATATATCTCGAACATTGAGCAGTGCATTGGGAACGGAGTGTCTTTACACTAAATTCACGCTGCATCCCACACTCGGTAGGGTGGGAACCGGAAAGTGATAAGAAACTCCGTTCATCACTTCCGTTTAACATTTTTCACCGAATTCTGGAGGCTTTGCGTGTTGAGTGGCGGATCTCAACGCTGCCCTTTGACAATATTAAATATTTGTTGTATATTTGAAAATATTAAATATTTCATTCTCTCAAGTGAGAGAGTTCATCGCAACGTCTAGTAATAAAAGAAATTATGACAGCTTTCCGCTTTCACAAACATGATAGAAATAAAAAAATATATTCTTACGTAAAATCTTAAGTAATTCTTACGTCATATTGTTTTGTATTACAAAACATAAATTAGGTATGTAATTGTAATTAATACTTATATTCTTTCTTTCTAAACTTTAACATTTATATTTATTCTATTAATTTGTGCCTTTTAGAAAACTTATAAAAATGTTAACCTAGCGGAATTTGAACCCGCGCATCTTGGAAATAATCCAAGCGCTCTTACCGCTAAGCCATACGTTCTCATCAACCTACGTCGAAATTCTTATATGCTTGTTACAATTTATTTATGCTGTTAGCATCTCTGTAAGCAGATTATTACATTACTCTGTAAGTGATTTCAATGTAAATCTTTTGAGAAAATAAATGTCTCTAACTGTAACTATTTTTGCAGCGCATGAGCTTAAACTTTTAAAGTAATACGATGTAGTCCCTAATGGTTATTTTAATATTTAAGGCTAACTAACAATTAAATCCTAATGTTATATAGGCTATAGCACTCTTAAGGAATGTAGCTTTCATACAAAACAAAAAAGGTAACTCGGTCCGAGTTTCAGTCTAGAGATCTTAACTCGTATATATTGAAACGTACAATACCTTTGCTTCAGGATGAGCTACGAACACCGGCTCACTGGGATAAGAGTCCAGTTCACGCCAAGTGGTGATATCCCCAGTTTTTGTATCTATTTTGATTAGCTGAAACGATTTTCTTTCTTTAATTATAGAAAAAGACATGGATTTCTTGTTAGTAGTTTAGTAGCTTCACGTTGTATCGAACACATAGCTGGGTAGGCAGAGGGAACTTTGGACCCTAAAATGTTAAGACACTCCTTTTCCATTAAGATTAAGACACTTGCCTTGCCTTGTTCTGCACTTTCTGCCGAATACTAGAGGTATAGCGTGTAAAGTGCACGGTTACCTATTGTTTTATTATTATTTTTTATAATTTAATTGCACGATTGCTTAGGGAACGAAGAAACTTCCACTAGGTTCCCTCTGCCTATTTTACCATATGCAAGATACAAAGTAAAGCTAAATAAAAATATAAATAATAAAACACCTTACCGAACCAGCAAATTTTGAAGAAACATCCGATCCAATTCCATAGAAATATCTATACGGCCGTCCTAAAAAAACAATTTTATATTTATATCATAATATTTAAATTTTTATATTATGAAACGCTTAGAAAAAAACACATTAACAGATATTGACAAAAATACATAGATCGTTGGTTGAATAGAAGTGACATTTCAAAAAAATATAAAACTATACTCGATTCACGAAGGCATGACATAAAAGGTAAACATGTCAAAAAAAGGTTCTTTTACATTACAGATTTGATGGAGAGGATTAATTAAAAAATATACATTAAGTATTAATTCGCTAACGACACTATAAATAGCCATAAAATTTATTATAATATTATCTTATAATTGAAATAGAATACCAGTAAAGCGGGGAGAATTTTTTTTTTACAAAATTCTTATTATTTTCGTAAATTTTTTTTTTTAAATATCTTATTATTATCGAAATATAATTTAAATATTTATATTTTCAAATTTTATAAAATTGCACTCTGTATATATAGTAAATAAAAAGAAGGTAAGTTAAAATAAACGAAAACGAAAAGTAGTAAGTAAAACAATAATAATAAAAATAAAGATTCTTTTCATATTTAAAGCCGAGAATATTTTAACTTAAAATTTAAAAATGTTGGTATGCACACGGCTTTTTTAATTTTCAATAATATTTTTTAAATATGTCATGTACATGTAAAAACACCTAAAAGTCAACTTCTTCTCAAACTTCAGACACATTTTAGTACTATAAAAATAAATGATATCTCGTAATTAATATTTATATTAGAGCATTATTGTTCTAATAAAAAATACAACAGTAGAAGCTTGGTAAAGCTGTAGTCACCATGTGACAAAAGAAGAGCAAAAGATGAAAAATAAAATTAATTTAATAGATAATGTGGTTGACCGTTTCGTCATTAATGTTGGTGACAGTTCCTCAGAATCCTCCGAATTCTGATAAATAATTGAATAATAGATATATTAAGATTTATTATCTTAATAGTTAAGTAACTTTTAGTAAAACTTGTACATTTTCATTTTATTTTTTGCTATTCTTATATAATACAAAGATATTTTATATATAAATTCAAGCACAACAAGCAATAATGCTATATATAGAAAACTCCACGTTAAATAAATTAAATATAAATAAAAAAATACAATAAAGTTTGAGAAACAGATTTTTTTTGTTTACATTTTTTGTCATGCCATAATGAATCGAGTATAATTTGTTTGACTGAAGACCACGTCTTTTCTTAGGCACTTACAAGGAGTCATTCAAAACTTTTTTTAGCGTCACCTGTATCATCCCGCACATAGCAGGGTACACACGGATGGAATCTAGTGTTAAGACACTTCATTTTCCACTTTCCGCCGAATTTTAGAGGCATATCTTGTTGCTTATTTATTATAAAAAGACAAGAACAGTTATAGAAAGATAATATTTTTTTCTTTGAAATATGACGTTAGAAAGGTAAAATAAACTTAAAAAAACCAGAACTCAGCAAAAAGTGGGGATAGGAAATATCTTAAAAAAAAGTTATCGGCATTTATATATTTGAATGAACTCAAGGCATTGGTTTGCCAGCGAATGTTATATAGCAATCGCGCTGGTAAGATTCTCGGCTGAAAAATGACATTCAAAACGTCTTAGTTATATGTTGATAAAAATATATATTTTTAAAGTACAAATAATAAAATAAGCAAAATTTAATTGTTAGTGAAGGTTACCTTCATAAATCATAACCGTTAAGTTTAAGTCGTAATTAATTCAACACAGCAATAAAGACCGATTTGACCGACAGGCCGATTTGACCGGTTAGTTCGTTCGTTTGAAATAAATCTATATAAAAATGCCTAAAACATCCTATCTACGTGTACACTGTAATAACTACATATTTACCAATTGTACATTTAGCCAATAATATATGTAACTAATTTAAAAACTGTACAGGAGTTAATATGCAATTATTACAGTTATTTTACAAAGAATATTATGAATCCTTCAAATAAATAATTTAACATTTAAGGCTGTTTCTGAAGCACGTTTAACAGTTTTAAAATTATGATGACACAGGTAAAAAGAACGTAATGTTAAAAAATATATACACGTACAAAAAATAACTAGCTTTATGTATATTTTTATTAATATCAAATATCAACATTGATCGTATTTTTTAATTAAAAACAATCAAAGTAGTAAAAAATCATATAAGAATATTACAGATTAAAGTAATAAAAATCATATTAGAAGTCATTACAAGTGTCAGTCAATTCTCTTTATTAGATCAATAATCACGTAGCTTAAGCGTGCGAAGCCGCCGGCGGGCCGCTAGTATTAAAATAAATATGTACAAATGGCGCGCTTACCGCTCATAATCGTTATATTTTGCTATTAATCAAAATTAATGAAAGGAACAAAATGTATATAAAATTAAATGTAATTAAAATTTGTTTTCTCGTAAGACAAGCCATATTAATGTGTTTATACATTTTAGGGTTCCGTACTTCAGAAAGAAAAAAAGAGAACCCTTATGGGTACATTATTCGTTGGTTCGCCTGTCAAGACTATTTATCGAGATCACGTCAGGTATCAAATTGAAATTAATATCATATTCAGGTATACTGAAGCACAGAAATTTAATTAAATTAAACAGAATCAAAAGATAAGATTTATGAACGTTTTTGCTCGTTCCATCACCGAATTTTCTGATGCGTAATTGAAACCTATAAAGTATTTCCTGTGGGCTTAAAATTATATAAATTTGGCAAAAAGTGAGAACTTGCAGTACAAATAAGAATCAAGAATATTTTTAAACATTTTTAAAGTGTTATTCCACACTTAGGAAAGAAAAATACTTATTTAGAAAACGTATAAAAATTTGAACAAATCAAATTTTTATACGTTTTCTAAATAAGTAAGAATCAAGAATCCGAAAAATTAAAATGCATTTATATTACGAGCAAAAATAATTACGTTCGTTACGTTATAATTGTAGTTCATACAATATGAGTGGATGCGCCCACAAACTTATGGTTGTCATATCTTTTAAAGATTGTACTTCCTGTTGACGTATAATCCTTATATTGGTACGGAACCCACAGTGGGCGAGACTGATTTACACGTGACTGGTTTTTTTAGTATAGTTTTGTTTCATAGACTCTTCCGAGTGGTTGTCGAACCCACAACCATCGCTTGAATAACCAGATACTCTACCACTGACACGACACTTCTCTTTTTATTTAAATAAGTTATAAATTAAAATAATCTTACCGTTGCAAGCATCGTAATTCATCCTTGGTGCTTCAATACCTATATCAGCTATAATTTTTGATTTAACTCTAGTATTAGAGGGCGCATTGAGAGGGATCTCTATACGTTTGGGTCTAGATTCGTGCCATTGTCCATAGTCGGGAATATTTTTTACGTTCTGTTGTTGAATATATTTTTTAAATAATTTGGAAGGTGTTAGTATTTTAGACAATGAATATAAAAATATTTATAGAAAACGTAACAAAAAATTAAATGCAGCGGGACTCGAACCCGCGACCTCTTGCTAACGTTTCCAGGCTGCTGTGTTTTATACTATAATATTAAAAGTAATGATCATTTTCCTTCACGCTGTATCTCGCATATATCAGGGTAGCCAAAAGGAACCTAACGTTAAAAAATTTCGTTCCACAATTCAAGCTTAACTGTTGAATACTGAATAAATTAAATGTATTTTTTACAATTTTTTTTTCTAGCACGAGTAAATTACGTACGTATAAATATAAACAGTTGATTTTTTATTTTAATACCTTAGCAATTCTTTTATTTATTTTTTTAAATAACAACATCGTTATTGGGTGAAATATGTGTTTCTGCGTTTTTTTAAACACGCCGAATCTCATATATATCAGGGTAGGCAGAGAGAACCTAGCGTAAAACTCGCCGTTTCCCACTTTCTAACAAAATTTCGCATGCATTCCTTGGAGAGTAGCAGAACTCAACGCTTCGCGAATAGTTCATTCCTGTGAGTGAGAATTGAACCCACAACAGTCGCGCATACATGTGCCCCTGCGCCACGACGGCCTCAAATGATGATTTTCAATTATCTTACCTTAAGAGTTTCAACGTACATCGCGTCTATAATCTTAGCATCTTTGTAAGCAATAAGGTCTATATATAAATTACCGTTACTTTCAAAACAATTAACTAAATGCATGAAAAAGAATGTATCCGTAATATAACGAGTTTGATTCCCAGTGTCGCGATGAATCAAAATTATTTGGGTCTGAAAAAAAAGGTAAAAAGATTGTTTAAAATGTTTTTTAGTCTATAGGTACTTTAGATTGCTAATTATGATATATGTATATTATGATTTTTAGAAATAATTTAATTATGTAACATTTATGTTACACATAATTAAATTATTTCTTATTTATATATGCATAAAAAGTAATTGAGAAATGCTTAAGTGTCCGTACTTTTGAAGAAGAGCAGGAAATATTTAATATTTACATTTCCTCGCTCTGGTAACGAGGCGGCAAAGCACGGTGTTGAGAGAGTCGGCGGAAAGTGGCGACTGGAACTTTAAGCTTCCAGGTTCCTTCTGCCTAGCCTGCTATGTGTGGGATACACCGTGAAAGTGAGCCAGAAGGTGAGCCCAGAGTTTCTCTGTTAATGCAACGGTTGTGGGTTCGGTTCCCGCTCGGAGAAAATACTGATGTGTATTTTGTCGCACTGTTAACAAGTCAAAGCACGGCGTTGAGTTTCGCCACTTACCAAGCAATGTCGAAAGTATTTTACTGCTAGATAACTCTTTGCCAAACCTGATATATGCGGGATACAGCGTAAAGGAAAATAAATCCATTATTTTTCGCTTCACATTTTTTTCTAGAACCACCATTTTATGTTCAGTTATTTTTTTCTACATTCATACCTCGTATTCGGGATACCAAGCTAGTGCTGAATCGAATGCCCCCTTCAACAGTGTAGTTTTCAGAAAATATAATAATGAAATTGATAACGGTTGCTCTATTATAATAAAATAATTCTCTGATACACCTGTAACAAAGGATAAACAATATATGTACTAATATATATATATATATATATATATATATATATATATATATATATATATATATATATATATATATATATATATATATATATAAGTTGAAGTGTTGTTGTTGAATATGTTTTTTGTTTGCTCGTATAATATAAAGGCTAAGGATCTCTGGAACTACTAATTGGATTTATTTTTTATTTTATGTAAGCTACATTCCTCAAAAGCGCCTCCTGGAAACAACATAAATAAGTTGTAACAAGCATATAAAAATTTCGATGTAGCTTGGCGAGAACGTATGGCTTAGTGGTCAGAGCGCTTGGTCGGTTTCCAGGAGGCGCGGGTTCGAGTCCCGCTACGTTCAAACATTTTTATACGTTTTTCTAAATAAGTATTTTTCTTTCATAAGTGTGGAATAACACTTTAAAAATGTTAAAAAAAATCGTATAAATTTACAGTGTAATTCTTAGTAAGCCTTAAATGACGGAATAACAATAATAATGAACACTATCGAATTATTTTAACTGCGAGGAGCGCTCTGCGTTGCATAAATTTCAATTTCTCACTTCGCGACACAGTGTATCTATCTCTAAAAAATAAGTCACAATAAGGCATTTTGTAACAAAAAATAATAAAAAATTGCAAGGTTATATTTGAAATTTATTCCATCATCAAGGAGTTTTTATGAAGTTAAGCTTTGGCTTTTATAGCATGTAATTTGGACGTATACTTTTAGAGAAAATGTTAAGTTAAAATAATTCAACGCTCTGTTTATCTCTGTGTGTGCTCCAGTATGTCCCCGATTTTTATCACGATCGCTGTGTTAAAATAAGCGTATAGCCAAAACGCGCTATTGAAGTCTTTCGCAAAGGATATAAGTATCTCTCAAATTTTTCAGATTAGATCCCAGCCCTATCGGCGGCCGCAAACCTAGTATTATTAGTAGCCATTAGGTACCTTGTTCCTTCCCCAATTGACGCTGTAAAAACCGGTAGAACTAACGCCGTTACCCTCTAGTTCGAAGAGGTAGAGTAAGGCGATAAAGATTGTAATTGTAATTTCAAGTTAAAAGAAAGTTTTTATTTCTTAAAAATTGGTTGATTATTTTCTAGTTTAGTCTGAAATATGAAAACATGCTGTTCAATATTTGATGTATAAATTATTTAATTGTTTTATTTAATATGTAAGCTTTATAAAAGTGTCATATAGGACATAAGTGATAACCAAAGATAAAAAAAAAATTTTGCAAAACGTATAAAATTCATTTACAATATAATATAAACAAACTACAAAACAAACTTATAAGAGTTTCGACGTAGCTTGATAAGAACTTATGGCTTAGCGGTCAGAGCGCGTGCTAGCGTGCGTGAGCTGCGTTAATTTTTTTATAACTATAAAAACTATAACTACCTTCACGCTTTATCCTTAGCGGGGTAGTCAGAGACAACGGAGAAACGCTATAGTCTCTACATACCTCTTTCGCCTCGTCCACTGTCATCAATCTCTTCATAACCGTTATATTTTGTGCTATTAATCAAATTTAATGAAAGGAACAAAATGTATAAGCTTTGTTTTCTCGTAAGTCAAGCCATATGTGTTTATACATTTTAGGGTTCCGTACTTTAGAAGGAAAAAAGGGAACCCTTATAGGAACATTATTCGTTGGTTCGCCTGTCAAGACTATTTATCGAGATCACGTGGAGGTATCAAATTGAAATTAATATCATATTCAGGTCTACTGAATAACAGAAAATGATATTAAATTAAACAGAATTAGAAGATAACATTTGCATTTTATACGTTTCCTTAAACAAAACGGCAATTAAAAAGAACCAAAGTAAATAGAAGACCGTGAGACCATCAATAGACATTCTGTTAATAGATAATTTGGCATATTAAAAGGATTATATGAATATAAAAACGTACATTATTTTATAATAAACCACAGTAATTACATGAAAAAAAACGGCTTCACGCTGTATCCCGCGGACGACAGGGTAGGCGGAGGGAACCTAGTGTTAAGACACTCCGTTCCCCACTTTCTGCCGAATTCTGGAGGCATTGCGTGTTGAGTGGCAGAACTCAACGCCGCGCTAAATTTAAGTAAATATTTAATTTCCTCGAGTGGGGATCGAATCCACAACCAGTCGGTTTTACAGTCACACTTCGTGCCGCTGCGCTACGAATGGCCTCAAACTATATAATAAATAATATTAAACATTTTATTATGATAAAGTTGTTTTACTATCATAAAATAAGAATATTAAATTAACATAAAATGTGATAATTAAAGAAAATATTATAATTAAAATATAAATAATAAGTACATTTTTTTTTATTTCAGTGTTTTTAATTAATGACCGTATAAAATGAACATAAGCCGCGAGGCGTAAAATTACGTTCACGTTTTGCACGTTTTGTATCACGTTTTTTTTCGCGTATAGCACGGTAAAAAGAGGGAGCCACGTGTTAATACTCTACATTACCAGTCTTTTGTGGTGGAATACAACGTCGTGTTTTGGTAGATAAACCAGAAGATTCTTTTAAAAGATTTTTTTTTTCGTATCATAATTGGTATATTAGATATATTAAATTCCACGATTTCCACGCTGAGCTTTACGTTTGTGTTAATTTGTATAGTGTACCGTTATACCTAATAACGGCACGAGTCTGGCCCAAACTGGTGTATTCGGCTTTTTGACCTATTGTACTGATAGCAGCGTTACATCTTTAATTCTTATTATTTTATGTTTGTGTTCTACTTATTGAATGTAAAAGATAACACTGTACAAGAATAAAAAGATGATAGTGACCAAACAGTGAAAAAAGACAAAATAAACAATCGTGGACACAAAGCTTGTTCTTGATGAGATAATGGAATGCTTAATAAATATTTTTTGTAAATCATATGGGAATATAATAAAGCAATGTCCTGTGTAGAACAATTGACATATTTATATTCATAGATTTCTTTATAGATTTACTAATGATAAGCTTTTATTTTTTTAAGTTTTTATTGGCTCTACTTTATAATAACTCACACAAATGTAAAGCTCAGCTTAAGCTTCGCGAACTGTAAAAGTATTGATTTTTATAATACATCAACTTAAATAAAAAATAATACAAAACAACAGCTTCATGCTGTATCCCGCAGCGTGAAGCTGTTCTTTTTGTATTTTTTTAATGTAGCAGTGTAGACAGAGAGAACCTAATAAGATACTCCGTTCCCCGCTTTGTGCCGAGGTCTGGAGGTATCTCAACGCCGCGCTTTGCCTCTACACCAGAGCGATGAAATTAAAATATAAATGTAAATTAATATTTCATTTCCTAGAGTGGAAATCGAACCCACAACCAGTTGATTTTACAGTCACACTTTGTGCCCCTGCGCCACGGCTGGCTGGCTGGCTGGTAAAAATGAATAAAAACATTTATATCTCAACATTTTTATAATGTTGCATGAAGAATGAGTTTTAATTACAATTATAATTACAAAAACAAATATTTGAGTACAAAAAAATATTAATTAAAAAGCTACTTTATGAAATTTGATGTATAATTAACATGCGTTGTTTTATAGGACACTAAAGCAAATAAAAAAATATTTAAAAATAGTGTTATAAATGGGAAACAGAATGTTTTAACACTCTGTTTCCATAAAAAACCTATATTAAATATAAAATTTTAAAAGTACAAGCTAATACAAGAACTTTGCTTACCGAACGAGTGCATATACGCCGGATTGAATCGCCACCTTGGTTCTATAACGCTGATTATTTCTGCAGAATCGAACATGTCACCTAGAAATGTATGAGCGCATTAAATTTATATATTTTTTGGCTTCACGCTGTATCCCGCATATATCAGAGTAGGCAAAGGGAACCTGGCTCTATTTTCAAGACATTTCATTTTGAGTGGTGATTCTCGCTCAAAGGAAGAGTCGGATGTTGAGTTCCGTCATTGACCCGCTATGTCTCTAATTTAGACAGAAAGTGAACTAACTGTCTTGATACTAAGCTTTCTGCTTGCAAAAATAAACTTGCTTTAAAGTTTTTAAAGGATGGAGCGGAACTCAACGCTGTTTTTGCCTTGTTACTAAAGTGAAGAAATGGAAATAATAAATATTTCATTTCCCGAGTTGATATCGGATCCACAACGGTAGCGTTTTCACTCGCACTTAGAATTATTCTTATTTGGCAAAAGAGATTGTCACTTAATAAAAAAATGAATCTTTATAGAGTCTTATGTCACATTTAGGAAAGACAATTTAAATTAAATTATCAGTTATAAATTTTCCAAAAAAAAAATATGCTAAGTGTCGAATAGCACTTTAAAAAAAATCATATTTAATCAGTTATTTTTGAGATTAGCGCGTTTAATCAAATAAACTCTCTTGCTTTATATTAGAAGGTATAGAGTACAATTTTTTTAAGAAGTTTTACTTTTAATTAAGATATTCTTGTAAATGTTTACCTGTTTTGGAGTATGGAAACTTTACGACAACATGTTTTGGTAATCCTTTTACAATTTGTAATCCAACATTATAAACGTCTCCTGAAATATAGCAAATACTTTAGACATTCACTTTTCTCCTCTACTATTGTAAATATTTCTTCGTGTACTTAATTACAGTGAGGTCGACGAGCCGTGGCCGCTTTGAAATTAGCTTTTCTGAAAATTTACGCATTGTACCACACTTACACGGCAAGCAAATAATCAAAAGTAGGAAAGGAAGGAAGGAAATCCTAAAATCAAATATGCGTAGCCATCTAAAGCTAACTATCAGCTACCACCTCAGCTGTCACAACTCGTCGATTGGACTGTATGTTTATAATTATATCTATATATATAAAAGGACTTGTGCTGACTGACTGAGGTAAGACGCACGCAGAGCCGTAACCGCTGATGGTAGAAACGTGAAATTTGGGCAGGTGTTTATTTTCATATTCTGGACATCCACTAAGATGGGAATTTGAAAAATTTTAACCCTAAAGGGATGAAATAGGGGTTGAAAGTTTGTATGGAAAAAAAATTTAATCTGTACCGATTTATATAAAATTTGAAATTCAGACTCTTAAAAATATTTCATTGAACACGTGTTTCATGGTTTTTAGGAATTCACCCCCTAAGGGTTCAAATAAGGGGTTGAAAGTTTATATGGAAAAATCTTTAAATTGCCACCGATTTTTATAAAAATTTAAATTCAGACTGTTAAAAATATTTTATTGAACACGTGTTTCGTGGTTTTTTTAGAATTCACTCCTAATAAGCGGGCGAAGCCGCGCGCGCCCTCTAGTCCACAATATACATCGTTTATTCATAGTTAGACGTAACAGGGATTTATTACGATGGTTCAATTAAAATAGTAGCTTTTCGCTTTTTCCCGGGGGTAAGCAGAGGGAACCTAAGCACCTATTGTTAAGAAACTCCGTTTTACATTAAGATGCTTCCATTTCTTACGTTCGGCCAAATTCCTGAGACAGCGCATGTTGAGTGACGACCTCTTTACCAGAGTGTGAAATTAAAATATAAATATTTCAGTCTCCCAATTGAGAATCGAACGAGAATCGAATATATGATCAACATTATTCGTCATAATGTTGATCATATATTTTTTTCTTACTTAAAAAGTGTTAGTAGTTAATGTAGTTAGCATTTGAATATTAACTATTAGGTTAGTTGCGATGCAGTGGAACAAACGACTGGGGGCTAACGATGGTGCTGGTAGATACGAAATCCATTTTAATTTTTTTCTTTTTATCTCCACGCTGTAATTCAAATTTACCAGGGTAGAAAGAGGGAACCTGGGAACCTTTCGTTCTCCACTTTCCGCCGAATTTTGGAGGCCACTCTTTACCTCGTTACCAGAATGATTAAATATTGGTCTATTTGAATAATAATTAAAAGAATTTCTGTTTCAAATCTACGTTATTTTTTATTTAATTATTACTATAGCATAAAATTTACCATTTGTCATTACGTGAGGATGAGCCGTATGGCACACGATTAGAGAATCAATAAGGCTTTTCTTGTCCAATGTGTCAAGTGATTCTTTGTCTATTCTGAAAATATAAGATAAAGTTCCTTAAAAAATTAAATTAGAAGATTTTTTAAAGTAAATTAATGTCTTTTAACAAACTCTATTGATTTTTATCGAGCCAAATGTTTGTTTATCTGTTTTTTTTTCCTTTTTTTACCTTCATCTTGCATGTAGGCAGAGGGAGCTTAGTGTTATGACACTCCGTTTTCCATTTTCTGCCAAATTTTCGACACATTGCGTGTTGAGTGGCGGAACTCAACGCACCGCTTTGCTTTGTTACCAGAACGAGAAAATAAAAAAATGTCATTCTAATAAAATAAATTTAAAAAAATACACCAAGAAATAAATCTTGACAATATTGGTGGAATATTTTATATTATTTTTGGTTCTTAAACAGCATAAGAATAAATAAAACATTTGGGTAGAAAAGTAATGTTTTTAGTACATAATCAGATTGCCACAGACCATTGTATTATTAAATTTATTTATTTATCATAAATAATATATTTACTCGGCCACAACTGAAAGTGGGTCAAATTGAGCTTTCAAGATTTCACATACACCAACACACACGGCGAGTGAAATAAAACCTTGTAAAAATGACTTGACTCGATCAAGTATGATCATATTCTACCGAATGTGGACCAAACTCATAACAGTCGTGTTTACAGCCCGATGTTGTCCCAATAATAATGAAATTAGATTTATTTCATAAGAGCTGCTGTACACGTACACGTTTGGAACAACACTCCAGTACACTATTTGGATTTATTTTTTGGCGCGATAATGAAAAATAAACATGACATATTGTCACGTTCCAACTGAGCCGAGCGTGCAAGCGAGAGCGCGGTACAAGCGATAGAGAGGCACGATCGGCCTGTGCCTTGTCACTCATCTATCCATTCATTGTTATTTGTAATTAATCTGTTTAATGTAAGTAAACAAATATTTAAATTAAAGAGTGCAAATAAATGTAATTTCAATCAATCAATTAAATCCTTTGTATTATATACAAAATTCTAGATAATTCAATGATAATTCAATTTAATCTTTAAAAAGTATGCAATTGCATGATTAATTAATCATTAATGTTTTCTTATAACGATATCACTTAAAATTATCCTCCGTTATCTGATATTTTTTTAAAAACGAAAAAGACATACTTGTACATTTGAGGCACTTCAGTCATTGCGTAGATCTGATCGCCAAAAGGATAGACAGATACCCCCGCATTATCCGTTATAGCTCTATTGAACTTGAATATTGATGATATTCTGAAAAATATTTATACAATATACATATTTAGTATGCGGTAAAAAAAATAATAGCTTATCTTTTGTCAGTTTTGTATATATTGGTTTAAAACTTCATTTCCTGAAAATATGAATTGTGCAATAATTAAGCCTATAACACCTTTTTCGTTGTTTGTTAACAGATTAAGATTTTTTTTTTTATCTTGTTGATATTATAAAATTATTAACTTTTAAATACAAAAAAATGCCATATCGTGATAATATACTGTTTGGATTTTATAAATAAACAAGCTGTACGCTGTATCCTACACGTAGCAGGGTAGGCAGAGGGGACGTTGGAACCTAGTGTTAAGACATTCCTTTCCCCACTTTCCGCCCAATTTTCGAGGCATTGGGTGAGCTCAGCGTTTTGCCTCGTCCAGAGCAAAGAAATTGTCCTTATATATGAAATTGGCGTGGCACAAATTTCTCCTCATTGATTAGGAATTCAATCCAAATTCAAATGTATACATCTATTTTCACACGTATTTATGTTTCGTTAACCATTATTCATTTGTTTTTTTCTTCTGTTTTATTTGTTGACGTCACTCAGTTTAGAAAATGGTAAGCTTGAAATATCGCTTTATTTACGAATACGATTTGCACCGTGGCACCCGTTCTGCGGAAACGGCTCGAACGCTTGATGATCAAAAGAAAACAAAATTTGTCTTTATTTCCAACATTTTCGTTCTGTACATTTCGACTTCCAGAACAAGCTCCGTAGATGGTCGGAGACCCAAGTTGATAATGAAGAATTGAAGGATCCATCGCAAATTACGTCTGAGTTAGCTGCAGGCTGCGGTGTTACTGATAAAACTGCTTAAATCCACTTGAAGCAAATTGTAAAAAATAAAAGCTTGAAACAAAACTTACGAATTCAGTGAAGCAAACCGGCATACGCGCATCGTCTGCACTTAACATTACACATTACTTAACCATCACAATAATGAAGGGTTTTTAAATCTAATCATTACCTGTGATGAAAAATGAATTCTCTACGATAATCGGAAGCACTCATGTCAATGGCTGGTCCCTGGCAAGACTATCCAATCCTGCTCTACCGAAAATTGACCCAAAAAAAAAACATTTGGTAGACTAGTGCCGGTGTCATTCATTACAGTTTTTTCAAATCTGGTTAGAGGATTACGGCAAATCTGGTTGGAGGATGACGGCAGATTGCCAGCAATTGCAAATTCAAAATTCAAATTGAAATCAATCAAAAATAATGACGGAAATGGTGGAAAAAAACATGATGGATTCGATCAAAAATCATAATGAACAAGCTAAACAACCGAAGATGGTCAATCGTTCTACGCCACTGCTACTTTATGACAACAGTAGATCACATAGATACTGCACAACAGACGGCTACCAAATTAGAAGAGCTTCAATTCATTTAAAATATATATAATATATTTATTAAAAAACATTCGACTTTTTGACCTCCCATACCAAACGCCAATTTCATTTTAAAGGTCCAAATATTATTTATTTCTGTCGCGTTTAGAGTCGCACGCCTGTGCCTACGCCACGACGTCATCAGTTCTCTGTTCAAATATTATCTTTCGTGATTATGAGATACCAATACACAATTACGAACTAATTTTTATTGTCAATAACACGCAACAGTTATACATTTAATAGTCAGTCATATTATTTTTAGACAGTGTAAGATTACGTCAAATACATATATTTGGAGAAAAGAGTTACGTATCGAGAAATTCCAATAGGAAAATGTATATAAAAAATTAAATAGCTTACCTATCAAAAATAGTGTGACAAGGATCCGGGGCAGGGATAGTGGCGAACTCACTGATAACAATGCGATTTGCTTGATGGTTTTTTCTATACGTCTCCGAATTGAGGAAGCGACACTGATACGTCACAAATCCATTGTTTATGGTAAATCTGAAAAAAAAAAAAAACTTAAATTATTAATTTAAATACTACAATAAGAAAAGTAATTCCAAAAAAAATAAACCGATTTAAAATAACCGTCGCCATTTCCAGAGATAGGTGAATTCCCATACATTTAGAACTACTGAAACTGATAAAAAATAGCGCAGCCGGGTTTAAAATTTACTTTTGAAATTGAAAAAACCAAAATTTTGGTAGTTGAGTACAGTAAGAAAGAAATAAAGATATGAAATTAAGCAAGAAAGTTATGTGAAACTCAACTATATCACATTATAAATATAAAACTAAACTAAACACGATAAATTAATCTATACTCACTTGTGCAAAAGTGCAGATCCATCAAAAACATGTCCAAATTCTGATGAACCTATTTTCAGAGTGCCAGGTCCATTTCGGAAAAGAGCACCACTAACCCACCGCGGTATATCGCCTAAAATATGAAAATAAAACTTTAATTACTTGACTTTGGATTTGAAAATTCTTAAAAAAACTATTTCAGAGTCAATTTTCCATGAAACAATCATGTTTATATTTATAAAATATCGATATTTGATTCGTATTTTTTACGGGTGTATATTCAAGATCGTATTTTTTCAGTTCAGAGTCTGTACTAATGTAAATATTATTCCTATTTTTTTAACAATCTTAATAAAACATTTTGAATATTCCATTTCAAGTTACTTACCAATTAGTTTTCCTTCTATCGGCTTCACATTGACTTCTTCGCAACATCTAAGCCACACTTTCATATCATATCCAGGATATGTTTCGGTTTCGGACATCTTCGAATGGTCTGATGTCTTTTTCACGGCTCTTTTGATAAGTCAATTCTGTTCCAATTTTACTAAGTAGATAAAATGGAATCCCACCAAAAATATTTTCATGTAAAATGTTACCAAAACAAGAGGACACACTTAAAAAAAATCTTTTTTTTGCTCGCAAACACTAGCTTCCATACAATATATCTGTTTTCTGTCACTTTGCTGTTGATGATCATCAATCAATCAGACATTCACGGAACTGGGGGTTTTAAAGTATCAATAAAATTTAAACTATAAACGCTATGTAATCATCACCGTTGTAGCAGGTATTGGTATAAATACATTTTTATGTATAAAATTTGGGCTATAGTATATTATAACGCTACTTCACTTAACACTTAATATATTTTTTTTATTTTTTTATTTTATAATATGTATTTATAAAGATATTCTTAAACAAAAACCATGTTGTAATAATCCGGTCTTGTGGTTAACTAAATGGTTTTATCAATACTTATCTAATATATCTAGTTGATAATTTGTTTATTTTTATATAATTTTGGTACTAATATTTTAAATACTAACACGTGTATATTTTGCACTTCATATAAATTCTTATGATAAGACTTAGCGCAAATAGATAGATGATATTTATCAATCAATATATAAGTAGTGAATTTAAGTAGTGACCCAAAAATGAGCAATATTGTTTGCTCGAACTTTAAGGCTTAACATTTAAAATCTCATTTTTCTCGTTCCTTTACCTGTCCTTAACCTACTTACACGTTCAATTTCGACTTTATAAGTCCGGTTCGTATGTGCGTTGTCCGTAAACCACTCAGTAATGGAAGTAAATCTCTTAATATATATAAATATAAAATATATAAAAATAAGTCGGGTCGTAAGTAATTTTGATCTAGATGAGAGAAATATCTCCCTACAGAGATACTAACAACATAAATAAATTGTAAGAATATATGGATTTTTGGTCAGAGTACATCGACTGCTTCAAAGAGGTGCCGGTTCAAATTTTAACGTTTTCTAAAAAAGTATTTTTCTCGCTCACTATATAAAAGCCTTATTTCAATTAAAATATATAGTAACGATATATCTCTAGAGCTAACTGATGTGTGCATGTGGTCAGTACATTTTATGGGTGTGTAGCCACTTGGACGATAATTACGTCGTCGTCATTGATTACCAAATAACAAGTACCTAAATATATTCGGTAGATATATGAGTATAAGTATTTCAGGATTATCTTGAAATAAATACATAATCTTGAAACTTCACCTATTAGAACGCCGTAGTCGGCCGCGCAAGAGCCCAAGCGTTTGACTGTAAAAGCGAAGGTGGTGGGTTCGATTCTCACTAGGAAGAATGAATTATTATTTGTTAATATCTTCATTTCTTTGCTTCAAGCAAGGCAAAGCGCGACGTTGTGTTCCGCTAATTAACACGCAATGTCTCAAAAATTCAGCGGAAAGTGGGGAACGGACTGTCCTAACACTAGGCTCCCCGTGCTTACATTGTTGTATGTTGAATAAAAAATTTGAGGTTATTTCTACCATAGCTAAGAATATGTTATATTCTTATTAAAGGATATACCTAAATATTAATTTAACGACAAAAAATTCTATATCTAAAATAAAAATCTTTTATATTACATAGAATAATTATAATTCGGTGATAATAATTCAATTTAAATCTATAAATTTTTTTGTATAATACAAAGAAGTTTATAGAAAAAAAATTTTTTTTTTCGAAAAATTAACATTTATTCGTAATTAACATTTATTCGTACGTAATTCAAATATTTTTTTACCTCAATTATGCTAAATAATTACAAGTAACAATGGATGGATAGATGAATCACAAGCTTAACGCTTCGTGCTCCTCTATCTCTTGTATCGCGTTCTCGCTCGCACGCTCGGCTCAGGTTTAACGTGAACTCTACTTTTTCAACCGTGCAACCGGCGTAGTTATAAGACAATTGTCACATCAAAAATGCCACTCAACACAGAATATCTCAAAAATTGGGAATTTTATGGGGAACAGAGAGTTTTAACAGTAAGTTCCCTCTAACTTCCCTATAGCAGTACAGAATGAAGCTAAAAATATATGAAATTTTATAATATTTATTATATATATATATATATATAAATCTGAAGAAAGTAAGTTTGTTTGTTGCGCTTTCACATAAAAGCTATTGTATTTAACCGATCACCTTATCTACCTACACTTTATTTTAAAAATATAATCAGGTACCATTGGATACTTTTAAAAATGAACAATAAAAAAATATTAGAAAAAAACAATGTTAGCATATAAAGACAACGACGACTTTTTATACTAAGTTTTTTTTTTGCGATCATTTACAAATTAAAAGTTAATTATAAATACTTTATAGATTAAGAAAAAGGTTTTAAAGGAATAATCAATTACAGTACTACGAAAATAAATCATTTGTTCATTTTAGTTAAGTCTAAATACAAAATATCAATTAATTACTGAAAAATAAAAAAATAAAGCACACCTTTAATAAAATGAAAACTGCCCTAAGAATTGAAAAAGCTAAATATTACTTTCTTACTACAATAGTTGTAAATAATTAAAATAGCAAATTATAAAACCGATGTCCCTTTTTGAGACGAAGAAAGAAAGGTCACGTTATGTATGATGAATGACTGTATTAAAATTATATTATATTAATATAGTATTTACACAAATTTCACAGAAGTAGTCCAAAAAACACTTTACACTAGTTTTTGGCTCCATTCCACGATTCAAATAGATACCTAAATAATCAAACATAATTAATATTTTTAAAATTTTGAATATATATAATTTAACGAAACGCTGAAAGGGATACTAATAATAAGTGCTTATAAATTATACTAAGTTACTGAATACCTAAATCACCCTTAACGCATTTGGGGAGGTATTATCCGCGTGACTACCTTAAGCTAGTTTATACGTGGACCGCAGCAGCCAGCGTACCACTTCCAAAAGAAAACAAAAGAACCTTGAAAAATGTCGAAACCATTGTAGGATTCGGACTTTCGAATATTTTATAGAACTTGGAGATTCTGACTTGTCGGTACCAAAACCGAATGATGACAATGGGGGTGAAGGGATCCAAATGGTAATTACGTCAGCAGAAGTTTTTTTTACACATATGGAACCCAGGAAAGTTCGCAATTGGCAACGGCCATATTTTGCAGATGTGTATAAATGATATGTACATACATAAATAGATAATTAAACTAAAATATTATATCATAACAGTAATCTCTATATATAATAAAACAGTAAAAATATTTTGTCTGTACATTTAGTAATTTTGACTGAAATGGATAGAGGGACAATTAAAAAGAATAATAAAAAGTTTTTTTTTTTTAAATTTCTTGTCTGTCTGTCTATCTGTATGTATTATCATGCAATCTCCGAAAGTACTTAACCGATTTACTTAAAACTTTCACTAATTGCTTTGTTTTGTTTCAGAATAACATTTAAAGTTTGTTTCATCAAAATCGATTCCTTAAAAAAAGTTATCATAATTTGCCTGAACTCAAGACAAGTTTGCCTGCGAAAATTATATAGCAATCTATACATACATATAGATTGCTATATAATTTACAAACAACTATTATCTTTATCTATCTATATATATAAAAGGACTTGTGCTGACTGACTGAGGTAAGACGCACGCAGAGCCGTAACCGCTGATGGTAGAAACGTGAAATTTGGTCAGATGTTTATTTTCATATTCTGGACATCCACTAAGAAGGGAATTTGAAAAATTTTAACCCTAAAGGGATGAAATAGGGGTTGAAAGTTTGTATGGAAAAATTTTTTAATCTGTACCGATTTTTATAAAATTTGAAATTCAGACTCTTAAAAATATTTAATTGAACACGTGTTTCATGGTTTTTAAGAATTCACCCCCTAAAGGTTCAAATAAGGGGTTGAAAGTTTATATGGAAAAATCTTTAAATTGCCACCGATTTTTATAAAAAAATAAATTCAGACTGTTAATAATATTTTATTGAACACGTGTTTCGTGGTTTTTTTAGAATTCACTCCTAATAAGCGGGCGAAGCCGCGCGCGCCCTCTAGTTATATATATTATTACTATTAGTATAAACTTATAATAATTGTTTGTAATAAATTTGTATTTTCAACTGTATAGTATGTATTTAATAAAACGTTGTTTTCAATTAATATAATTACGTATATATTAAGTTAAATTTTACATAAAACGGCATTTTTTAACTATCCGTTACAGTTTAACTTTAGCCTAAATAATTATATATATATAAAATAATTGATAAAAATATTAATATATTTTTAAAGCACTGTTGTTCACAGTACAAACAATAAAGTAAACAAAATTGAATTGTTAGTGAAAGTTACCTTCATAAATCATAACAGTTAAGTTTAAGTCGTAATTAATTCACACAGAAATAAAGTCCGATTTGATCTTCAAAGAAATATTAAGTAAATACATAGATTCTTCGGTTCGTTCGTTCATTTGAAATAAATCTATATAAAAATGCCTAAAACAGCCTTTCTATGTGTACACTGTAATAACTACATATTTATCAATTGTACATTTAGCTAATAATATATGTAAGTAATTTAAAAACTGTACAGGAGTTAATATGCAATCATTACATGTATTTTACAAAAAATATAATGAATCCTTACCCAAATCAATAATTTAACATTTAAGGCTATTTCTGAAGAAAAAATAATAAATTATAATAAATTATTCACTGACATCAGCACATTTAACAGAGTTTTAAAATAATGATAAGACGTACATAACAAAGGTAAAAAGAATGTAATGTTACGGAAATATATACGTATAATAAATAATTAGCTTTATGTATCAATGCTCAAAGTATATTATTAAAAATATAAAGTATTAACATTAGTCGTATTTTTTACTTCAAAACAATCAACACTCCTTATAGAAATTACGATGACATCATCGTAAAAAAATCATATTAGAAGTAATTATGTCACTCAATTCTGTTTATAAAATCAATAATTATGTAGTCCAAGCGGGCGAAGCCGCGGACGGGCCGCTAGTAGTTTATATAATAGTTTATATAACTATTACTTTTATGACATAATATATTAATTTAATTATCTATTTAGCGGCAACGCAAACTTTTTACAGCAATTTAGTCTAAGTGTATGTATTAATACTAAGCTAAAAGAAACATTTATTTACAATATTTCAATTCAACGTACAAGCACATAAAACAAAACAAACAAAATAAACACGCAACAAAATGTATTTCAAATAAATACGTTATTCAAGATTAAGCGAGAAATTCCTACTATATTTATCGGTTGTATATTTTTTTTATATAAACGAATATATTTTCCGAATATATATATCCTGTTAATTAACGATATGTTTTTATTTGATGGAATTTAAACATCAAAAATATTTTATAATTCGTTGTTAAAATATTTACACAGTTATACTTAAAAAAGTAACGCTAACTCCTTATCAACAAATAATAGATTAATACTTTAGTTAAAATTAATAGTAATTTTTATTGGCAACAATCAAGCAATGGCAACCATTGACTATGCACGGAAAGCAAGCACATTTCCGGGGATTCCCACAAATTATGAATATGTTTAGGTATTCGCTTAGAAGCGAGCATGGGAATCACCTTTTTGTATATGTGTTCAGTGATTCTGCTGGTCAAAATGTTGTTTCATTTCGTTTCGGTACGATTGATAATTTACCGTGTTGTAACTTGTAAGCAAAGGAAAGTAAGTTAATGTTTATGCTATCGTTGATCTAGTTTCGCCAAAATGCTTAATATGTCGTTTCAAAGAGATAAACCGAAATTATATCCAAAATTGTTCGAAAGTTTAAAAAATCTCATGCAAGTATAACAGAATAGTAGTAATATACAGTAGTTAGTTACGAAGTGTGACGTAATTATAAGTTACAAGCAAACTCCGATAAGAATTGCAAGCAGTCACTAAGAATAAATACAATGTTCTATTTTATTATTGTAATGTGAATAATGAAACCATTTAATTATTTACTTATGTACTTGAAATATTACATTTTACTAAAAATATTAGAAATTGCCAAAAAACTTTCTCTTATATGATTTTTTTTTATCAGCATCACGCTGTATAATCCGCTGTAATAGTGTTAAGAAACTCCGTTCCCTACTTACCGCTGAGTTCTGGAGGTATTGCGTGTTGAGTGGTGGAACTCAACGCCGCGCTTTACCTTCCTTATATGAAATATTTTTGTCATAATAATATAATATTTTAATCTTCTGTATTTCACGGATTCAATTCTGATTCCGGATGAGGCTTTTAAATAATTTTTAAATGCAATTTTATGTGGCTTTAAAGAATATTTTGATCACACATATGGCAATAGAAGAGAATTAAAAGATATTTGTCATAAAATCCAGAAATTTAAAAAAACTATCCTTGGGGGATTCTGTCGGACGTCTCAGTCTAGAAAGCTATCAACCATTGCTACCGAAAATAATTGCGAATATTGTTTTATATGGAAATTCAGCATGTGATAGAAGATCAACGATGATCTCACTCAAGAATCTTGTCTGCCTATGATTTTATTTCAAACACTGAATATGATTTTATTTAAATTCCAAACTTAAATTGTTTTTTTTTTCAACTTTTATTTTTTATGTTTATGTATAAAAAGAAATGGAAATAAAAAATAATATCATTTATGAAGAAATAAAATTTAAAAAATACACAAATTTCTCTCTACCTATTCTGCTATGTGCGGAAAGTTTAAGAAAAAGAAAGATATTTCACTTAGACCCCAGCCACTGAAAAAACACTTCAAAATATTAAAAAAAATACCTGAATTAACGTACGTATTAACTTACTGACAACAACTTTATGAAATAAAACTGAACAATACCTAAGTGCTTGTATATGTATCTTAACTAAAATCTGACCTCTGAACACTATTGTATTTATAATCCTTATTTAGTTAACATTAGTTAAACAATAAAGTTATAAATTTGTACGTCTTTTTAATATTTGTCAAAAAAAAATATAATAAATGAGGCAAAACGTGTTGTTGAGTTCCGCCACGCAATCTTCGTATATTTGATACATATATAACACGTTGTATTATGGATATCTTTGGTTGGAGTTTGGTGTACAGCGTGGCTGAAGTGCTACTGTGTTGTCAGTTATCCCTAATTTCTACCTCCTCGCTTTACTGTGCGACGACGTGCGAAAACATTCGCGTTGGTTCTCTCGTGCTAGGTCCTGTGATCATCCACACGATAAGCACGCATCGTTGGCCAACGTTTGGGCGAGTGGCCGTACAACTGTTAGTGGCGACACTGCTCTATGCGGCATCTCTATGTATTGATTATAAAAAACTATAAGTAGTATTTTCATTCTAAGGGGTTAAATAGAAAAACTACGTTTTTTAAGGAAAAACAACGTAGTTAAGGAAAAAATATATATTTAATAAAAAATATGTATTTGAAAGTTGAACGTATGTACATAAAATTAAAGTTACACACCGGCCCTTATTATAACAAATTATGTAGCTAACTATCGGTTCAGTATTACATTTAAATCTTCATTATAATTTACGTGTTTCGCTGACGCGACCCATAACTTCTTGGCTAATATTTCGTTTTTAGCTTTGGGAAAAACATACGTTTCTTTGCAATCAATGAAAAGTTTTCCAGTCACATTTTCACATGTTTTCGATACCGAGAGATGGACCGCCGTCTCCGCTCCATCTTCAGCTGTCCTTCCAGCGAACCAGCACAAAATATTAAAAAGTATACGCCCTATAGTATTAGCTTCGGTCAAAATATTTGTTCTTATAATACCTGGATGCATCGAATTTACAGATATTCCAGTATTGTTCAGACATCGTGCCAGATATGTATGGAACAGTAAATTACAAAACTTACTATTAGCATACGATATAACTCTGTTATATGATGGTTCATTGATTTTGTTTATGTCAATGCTACCAAATATGTATATTACAGAGCTTGTATTAACGACTCTACTTGGTCTCGATGCCTTTAATTTAGGTATAAGGAGTAAGGTTAGTAGAAACGATCCAAAATGATTTACTTGCATTCCTTCAACCAGACCGTCTTCTGTATAGTTTGTTGCTTTGGAACATGCACCAGCATTGTTTATTAGAACGTCTATATTATAGTCAGATGCTAGAATGTCATTGGCAAACATTCTAACAGAAGTCAAGCTTGATAAATTTAATTGTTTAAACAAAACATTTGGATTCCCAGTTAAATTTGCTATTAGTTTCTGTGTAGTATTTCCTCTTTCCTCGTTTCGGCAAGCAAGAATGATCCGAGCACCTCTCTCAGCTAATTTTAGAGCTGTAAAATATCCTATTCCACCATTTGCTCCAGTAACTATAACAGTTTTTCCCTCCATAGATGTTGAACAAACACATTTTTTAACACTTTTCTGTAGATAAAGTCTTAAACTGAATATTAAGATAATAAATATAAGGATCCACATGTCTTATGTCTGTTAACTACTATAATATTAATGTTATGCGTAACAGGAAAAGTCACGCCGTTTTACCATTAGTTATTTACAGTATTACTCATAGTATACAATTAGTAAACAACTGAAATTAAATAAACAAAGATAGAGAAGAAATATTATGGCATGGCGGAAATCGACATCGTCACATTCTCTTAGGCAAGTCCATAAGGGGCCTGTAGCATGTCTCAATAAATGAATTACCCAATATTAAAAGGATAATTTAATTTTAACTAGTATATTCAGTTATCGATTCAAACATAGTAAAGAATGACAATAATATACATATTTTTAGAAATCGATACAAAGAACAGAAGATATTAAAAATAAGGAAATGTGAATAAAAATATTGTAGCAATATAACCAATATTGTTTTCATGCAGTTATCGCGACAGTGTTGTAAAATCCGCTCAAATGCGAGTCCATTTCGCTCACCAAGGATCCCGTACCAAATTTTATGAATGGGAACGTGACTAATAAAAGTTAATAAGCATAAGTTTGCCCATTTTTTTATTGAACTAGAAATATATATTTTTTATAATTTTTTGTATAAAATACCAATAAATCACCATTTTTCGTTTTTTTTTTGTTTCTAAGTTCTTTTGCCTCCGATATTTGTCCTGGGAAGTATCCCAACGTATAGTTTTTAACTCTAAAGTAAAAGTGACGTATGGACATTTAGTCCATATCATTTGATTGCCTTATAAGCTTAATTTTTTAATAATGTGTAAATGATAGACTTTTAATGTGAAAAAGTCGGACTCGCACGGTTGGTTCCGTTCCATTATAGAAAAGACCAAAAAAGGCTTACTCTTTGGGTAGGTGACCCTAAAAAATTAAAACTAAATAAATCAACTTCAGTTAATATAAATCTCAGCTAAGTTTCTCATCAATGGCAGTGAAGTACACCATAAAAATTATGTATAATTTTGTACAACAGTAACTAATAATTATAATACTTTAAACAATAGCTTGATCTGACTCTTACCTTTAGCACAAAAAAAATTATCTTCAATGCTATTTATATATTTTTTATATTATTTATTTTCTTATTACAAGACTACTTTGACGCATACAATACGCGTTACCATTTTTATTTTTTTATAACATTTTTAATTTGCCATTCCACACTTAGGAAAGAAAAATATTTATTTAGAAAACGTATAAAAATTTACCCGCTATATCTCACTGAGAAACGTTCAATTTTTATACGTTTTCCAAAAAAGTTTTTTTATTATTCTTTACTTGGCGACCAGCGAGGATTAAACACACAACCATCATTTTTACGTTTTCGTACAAAAAGGTCTCCTTGATTTATTTGTTACTAACCACTAAAATAAGATTAGTTAAATCATAACACGTGATTAGTTATTAGGTACAAGTTTTAGTATAATCAAAGGAATTAAGATAAGAACATAAGTGAGCCTTATAAAAATATCAGATAGTCCACTTTTGGTAGAAATTTTTGAAGTATTAAGATAAACATTATCGAAATACTTCAAAGATTTCAATGACACAAAATCTAAATTAAATTATATATATAGAGGGAGTAGTGGCGCCTCGGCACAAGGTTGTGACTGTTGTGGGTTCGATCTCCAGAACAGTCACTTATTATATGCGGGATATACCGTGAAGTTGGTTTTATTAACATATGTAAAATAGTCCAGTCCAATGTGAAATAGTTATATTCATCTAATATCTGCTTTATTCGAGAATAATGAGGCCGTCGTGGCACAGAGGCTCAAGGGTACGTTTGTAAACGGTTGTGGGTTTAATTCTCACTCGGTTTAATGAAATTTAATATTCCAATTTCCTCGCTCTGGTAGTGCGTGTAAAGCGTGGTGTTGAGTTCCAGCATTCAACACGATAGTTGGTACGGAAGTCTTACGAACGTATTATTCAACGTACATATTTTATAACATTAGTATATACACAGAAGTATAGAGGTATAGATTTGTAATAAAAAAAAAGTTATTACGCTAAAAATATTTCTATTAGTCTGTCTCTTAGCTTATACATATTACTTACAAATGGACTATACTAAATAAAATTAAAAAAAAAACAATTATAGTTGATTAAAAAAAAACAAATTTAAATAACACTATTTTAAGAATTAAAAAAATCCAGTCGAATTAATAGCCTCCTTTTCTTACAGAAGTCGGTTAAAAAATATCAATCAGGTAAGAACCAGCCATGGAAACATCTCGTCACTTGTGATGGCGTGTTGAAATGTGCTCGCGCCATCTCCTTGAGGTCGCGAGCGTTGAGCACTAGCAAAGTGACTGAACAGTCGTCCTGGCCCCAAACTAATGCACTTAGAAGGACGCCATCGTCTTCCTCCTGAAAAGTAAGAACTTATTGTTTTTTTCAGCTTCCCCCTGGGAACCTATTGTTATGAGTGTTCGTTCTCATTAAGACATTTCCGTTCTCCACTTTCCGCAGGATTCTCGTCACGTTTATTTATTTACTGGATGGTAAATATAGTATACAAAGTAGTAGGATAGTCATTTTTTTATATTTTTTTGGGAATGATATTAGAAATGGTGGTATCCATTGCCAGATACTTAATTTGTTTTAACATTCTACCAGACAGCTCTAAGCTTTAAAAAATAACAATACCCTAAGAATATAAAATAGCAAAGCTACAACAAGAAAAAATATTTTCTTTATATTACAAATTTTAATTAACTAGAAAACCGGTGTTTGCTCCTTATATCTTTGAATGAATCTAATGTTAAGACACTTCCTTCTTATTAAGACATTTCTGCTAATCATTTTCCGCCGGACTCTGAAGGAATTGCGTCTTGAGTGTCGGAAGTCCTTACCAGAGCGAGGAAATGAAAATATTAAATATTTCGTTTTGCATCCTTGTGCCCATGCGCAACGACTAGCCATTCACTACTTACTAATATAGTACATATTTACTAATATATAAACTAAACTAAACTAGCTTTACGCTTTATCCCTAGCGGGGTAGTAAGAGAGAATGGAGTGCCAAACGTTACTGTTTAGTAATATACACTATTATATAATTATAATATAATTTAAATCCAAATTGCTTACGATAGCACCAGGTCTGGCAATGAACACTGGCTCGCTTGGATAGCATTGTGACTCGTGCCAAATTGTATAATCACCAGTTTTTGTGTCCACTTTGATTATCTGAAAATAAAATATATCTTATATTAAAACTTAATAAATAAGCGAGACATTTCTGTAATAAGTAAATTTACGGGCAGCACTGTCCTCAATACATTGGCATGTAAAATTGAAGGCCCACTCTAGAGGCACTGCAACAATACCCATGTAAGATAAACAATAAGCAAAAAAAAATTTTACTAATATAGGTTAAGTAAATATGTATGAACAAAAAAATATATGGACCAAAAGTCCGTAATAAAGATTAATAATATCCTTAAAAGTGTAGGATAAAAAAAATAAAAGTAGCAGGATTTGAACCCGCGCTTCTTAGATTCTGCATAACAGCTCTAGAAATATTTCATAATTATATTAGATATCACAAAACATGTGACTTGGCTCTCATATCAATGTGAAATGAGAGCCAAGTATAGTGTTAAGTAATGCGTCGTTCTCGACCTCACTTACAAAAGATTCGAAGATCAGTATAGGTGCCAAGTTTTGAGTTGGCTTGACAATTTTTTACGCACAGGGCTTTCTTATATTTGCAAAGTTGTGTATTTTCAGCTTGTACTGTACTTTATGTATTAGGCTGGTATTTGGCAATATCAAGAAATAGTCGTCAATTGTACTGTGTATATCAATAATAATATATATCAATATAATAGTATTGTATTGTGTATATCAATAATAATAACTAACGGAAGCAAAAACTTGGTATCCTTGGTAAAAAATATAATTGTACTGTAATAGTTAACAAGGAAAAACATTGTTAAATTGGTGTCAAGTGTATAGGTGTAAGTCGGTGTCAAGCTAATACAATATCAAATTACGAAGCGTGTTTGTTTTACTTGGCACCGACTACATAATTATAAAACGTTGTGAGATCGAATATTTAGTAATATAAAAATATATTGGGTAATTACTCACCGATCCTACATACTCTGTATCCACATCTGAGCCAATTCCATAGAAGTATCTGTAAGGGCGTCCTGGAATTATATATTTAATAATTTATTCCTCATTACACATTACTCGTATCAATATAATTTAGTGAACAGTAACAGAATATCTATAATTATTTGGCGTCGAGTTCCGCCACTCAACACGCAATGATTTCAGAATTCCTGATGAGAATGGAGTGTCTTAACATTAGGTTCCAACGGCGCAATGGCACAAGCGAGTGATTTTAAACGCGACTGTCGTGGATTCGAATATCATGAATAAATAAAGTATTTAATATTTCATTTCTTCGCTCTAGTAACGCGGCGCGCAGTGGTAGAACCACTCGAGGAAAAGCAAAAGGAGAGGGAACGTGGAGGAGGGTGTAAAGACATTCCCCTCTCCCCTCCTTTCCGCCGATTTTTTCAGATATTGCGTATTGGGTGACCGAACTAAACACCATACTTTGCCTTGTGCAGTTGTGAATAACGATTCCCCCGAGTAATAATCGAACCAACAATCGTCGCGTTAAGAGACACGCGCTCGTGTCACTGGGCCACGACGCGACTGCCCAAATGTGACATTTTTTTTTAGTGCAGCTTTTTCGTTTTATCAAGACTTAAAATAAATAATAACCACTAAAGAACAGATACAGACCATTGTACAATTCATAATTGATTCTTGGCGCTTCAACCCCAACATCAGCTATAAGTTTTGTTTCCACATGGCTCAGAGGAGGTGCATCTAGTGGAATTTCAATTCTTCTCGGTCGACTTTGAACCCATTGCGCGTAGTCTGGATTCTGTTGCATTGACTGTAAAAAACATTTTTAAAATAAAAGTATTATCTTCAACATTTTTAAAGTGTTATTCAACACTTAGAAAAGATTTTTTTTTAAGAGAGCTAATTAAATTTTGAATGCAGCGCAATTTGATGCCGCACCCCTTAGAAACCGTACATGCGCAATGTAGTGGTCAGACCACTAAACTATACTTTTGACGTAGGGCTTAGTGGTCAGAAAGATAAGATTTTTTTCATAGAAACAGAATAAATCATGAACGATTCCGACTCACACTTGAGCTTTCTTTATATGTTCAATATTTTTAACAATGTTTATAAAGACACAGTAGTGGCGCAGGGTTCACATGTGACTGTAAACGCGACAGGTTATGTTCCTCTACTCAACACGTAACGCCTCCAGATTTTTGGCAAAAAGTGGGGAGCGGAGTGTCTTAACACTAGGCTCCCACTGCCTACAATACTGCATCGGATATACATCGTGAAGCTTAAAAAAATATACTAAAACAACTTACTTCTAAAGCTTCGACGTACATTGCATCTAAAATCTTGGTGTCCTTGTATGAGCAGAAGTCAATGTTCACTTTTCCATCGATTTCGAAACAATTTATTATGTGCATGAAGAATATTGTGTCTGTTTTGTAGCGAGTTTCGGCGCCAGTCTCTCGATATATTAATATTATATTTGTCTACAAAATATATAATTAAAGTAACAAAAATAGTATACTATTAAAGTTTGGCAAAGGTTTGATTTCCAACGAAGGGAATAAAATTTTCTTACAAGGACTTCAGTCGAGTTCATCCACAGCAATAATTTAATACGCAATGTCTCAAAAATTACGGAACGGAGTGTCTCAACACTAGATGCTCTTTGTCTACTTTGATACATGTGAAGTCAAGGGGCATATTCTACATGGGGACCCCTATGACTTTAGCTGTAAACTGATCTTTTTGTGTATTTTTTTTATTTTTGATTAATTTACTGTTTAGTACAAATTGTAGGTGGACACGACCCACTCATAAACAGTCGTAAAAAAGTATTAAATCTTTTTTTTCTATTTTACCTCATAGCCAGGATAAGTAACCAGAGCTGCTGAGAATGGTCTTGTTACGAGGTAACGACTCAAGAAGTTCAGAGCGGACACACAGAGAGGCTGCTCGATAATAATAAAGTAGTTTTCTGTTATACCTGTAATATAAAATGAGTAAATAAATATTGAAGCCAGACATGGCGCAAGGATGTGAAGTTGTCGCCATAAAATAGTCTGATGCCCACCCCAAAACCAACGTCTAAACGAACATATTTGTTCAAAAGTCCTTCAAAGAAATATCTATACGCTTTTGGGTTGGTTGTGGGTTAGACACCCACTAGAGGAAATGAAGTATTTTATATTTTCATTTCTTCGCTTTGGTGTCAAGGCAAAGCGCGGCGGTAGTTTCGCCACTAAACGCTGGGCCTCGAATTCGGTTGCCAAAACCAACTCCTTTCACGCTTCAATTTGAATGGGAGTCGGACCCACAACTTGTCACGTTTACAGTCTGCATCACGACTGGCTTCAAAGAGCCCACGGAGTGTATTAACACTAGATTTATCTCTCTAATCTATCATATATCTAACCTATCTCCCTAATCTATCATATATATATGCCGGATAGAGCGTAAAATAAAACAAAAATACCAAAGGAATGCATGTAGGCAGGATTGAAACGCCATCGTGGTTTTGCACTGCCCACTACTTCTGCTGCTTCGAACATGTCACCTGAAAATATGCACAAGTTAAATATCGACACAATACAGACCAAAAGTGACCGTTAGTTCTCAAATCAATCTTATTTTGTTTATGTTAGTCTAATATTTATTATTTTTTGAGCTTCTTAGATTGTTTCAGGTTCACGATTTTGCAAAAAATTCTTGAGGTTTTCATTACTTGTTGAATGGCGGAATTCAACGCCACTTTACCAGAGCGAGGAAATGATAAATAATTAATATTCTATTCTCCCGAATGGGAATCGAACTTGCAACCGTCGCGTGCTCCTTAATATTGTATATTTTAATTACCTTTGTCACTATACGGAAATTTGACGACGACGTGATTGAAGTCACCTTTAACCACGTTCATCCCTACGTTGTATACATCACCTAAAAATATTAAAAAATATAAGTAAATACTACAATAAAAAAGATTTTTGTCAGATTGTGTGACGTAACCGTGATGGTTATGGATTCGATTCACCACTCGGGGAAATTAATTATTTAATATTTTCGTTGCCTTCTGGTAACAAGACAAAACGCAGCGATGAGTTCCGCCACACAACATGCAATATCTCGAAAATTCAGCAGACAGTAAAGAACGAAGTATCTTTACACAAAGATTTCTCTGCCATATTCAGAATATAGCGCGAAGCTAAATGATAATTTTAACTTTTAAAACTCTTTTCATTTACTTCATCTGTATTCACATTTATAATATTAGTAAAAATTAAATCCAATTAAATCAGCTGTATCCCGCAAACAGCAGGTTAGGCAGAGGGAGGGAGAGAGGTTAGGCTAGTGTTTAGACACTCCGTTCTCCACTTTCCGCCGAATTCTGGAAGCATTGCTTGTGGAATGGCGAAACTGAACGCCACGCTTTTGTCTCGACGTCAGAGCGAAGAAATGGAAATATACTAGGGATCGAACTCACACCCACGAATGGCAACCTCATTAGTAGGAAATAAAAATATGTATAAGACCTGCCTACCGTTGGGCATAACGTGAGGATGAGCTGTATGCGCTACCACCAGTGCGTTAGATAATGTTTTACCCTCCAAAGTTTCGAGGGACACGGGATCTATTCTGTAAAACAAAACATCTACTAAATATTATTTACAATAGTTATAGAAAATTTTAAACATATGAATATAATATCTTAAGTGTATATCGTGGCCAGTCGTAGCGCAGGGGCACAAAGCGGTGAGGCGTTAAGGCGCGACTGGAAGGCGAGGCGTTAAGTTTGGGGGAAAATATCGAGCAAAGTATCCTAACACTAGGTTCCCTCTACCTTCCCTGCTGTGTGCGGTACCCCGCACGCTGTATCACCTTCACGCTGTACCCAGCGTGATCGAACCCACAACCAGTCGGTTATACAATCACACTTTGTGGCACTGCACCACGACTGGCCTCAAGTCTGTAGGTAATGTCCTCAAGTAATGAATATATAAGTATTTACATATAAGCACATACGCGGCTTCACGCGCACAAATTTTTTGCTGTATAATAAACCAATTATTTAAAAAATTAACATAAATTGTAGCCTATGTTTTATTCTGATGTATAAGCTACATTGTTGTGAAAGTTTCATCTCAATCCGTTCAGGAGTTTTTGCGTTACGAGTGGCAAAAGTCAACGTTGTATTCTAATAATTATAAAAATATAATTACTTATACATTACAGGTACTTCAGTCATTGCATAAATTTGATCTTGAAAAGGATAAACGGAGACCGCGGCATTGTCTGTTCTCTCCATTGAAAAGTTAAATATTGATGATATCCTGAAAATTTTATTATAATTAAATATTTATGAAAGAATAAACATCGTAGCATTTCTTAGATTTACCGTGCAGGTCCCATTACGTTGTGGGTATAAGGGCTTATATTTTTTTAATATGACACACAGCAGGGTAGGCAGAAGGAATCTAGTGATAAGATTCTCCGTTCCCCACTTTCCGCCAAATTTGAAAAATTTGGCGGAAAGTGGGCATTGCGTGTTGAGTGGCGGAACTGGACGCCAGGGTTTGCCTTGATGCTAGCTCGAAGAAATGAAAATATTAATAAATGATATTAATAAATGATCTATTCACACGAGTGGGGATCGAACTCACAACCATAGCATTACATTGTGCCCCTGCGCCACGACGGCCTCAATTTATTAATTTATTTAGAGGCCAAATAATTTAATTGCGATACGTAATGTAGAGATAAATCTTAAAAAATGATTTCTTTTATTTTTACACTATATCCCGTATATAGCAGGGCAGGAAGAGGGAACTCAGTGTTAAGGCACTCCGTTCCCCACTTTCCTCTAGTTTTCGACACATCGTAAGCTTCTCTTCGTAGGATATGCGAAGTCAACTTAGCTGATCGAATCCGCAATGAAGAGGTACACAGAATGGAAGGTACTAGCGAGGATGTCACGGTGAGAATGAAGAAGAACGTGCTCAGCTGGTTTGGGCACGTCAAACGAATGAGTGATGAAAGAATGGCAAAAAAGATTTATGATGGAAAAGTGAGCGGTAAGAGAGGTAGGGGGAGACCTTGGTTGACCTTCGAAAACACAGCATCAAAGATACCCCGGAGGGCATGTATGAAGAGGTTGATGACAGTGGACGAGGCGAAAGAGGTATGTAGAGACCGCAGCGTTTGGCGCTCCGTTCTTTCTGACTACCCCGCTAGGGATAAAGCGTGAAGTTAGTTTAGTTTCGTTTTTTTTAGTAAGCTTAGTAGAGGATCTCAACGTCCCGTTTTGTTTCGTTACCAGAGCGAGGAAATGAAAATCGAACCCACACCGACAACAAAAAATACTAACCTGTCAAATATAGTGCGGCAAGGATCAGGAACGGCCACAGTACCAAATTCCGTAATGACTATACGGTTTGCCGCCATATTCTTCCTATAAGTTTCGGATCGAAGGAACCGGCACTGATACGTGACTCGGTCGGATTTCACGGTGAATCTTAAAAATATAATTTATTTTAGCTTCACTGTGTATCCCACACATAGCGGAGGTAGGCAGAGAGAATCTAGTGTTAAGTCACTCTGTTCCTCACTTTCCCCCTTAACACTGGTTGGTATGTGCGAGATAAATAGGGAAGCAGAAAAAGTGTTCAATTAGATAACTTTTAACTTTTATTTTCAGGAATATATTTTAAATATCAAATATTTATAATATTTGATATTTAAAATATATTCCTGAAAATATAAATGGTTACAGTATTGATGAATAAATACATACTAAATTCTTAGATTTTTTTTAAATAAAACATTACATACTTATGTATTAAAGCTAAGCCGTCGAATACGTGCTTGTATTGGGAGGAACCTATTTTGTTACATCCGGGACCGTTCCTCAACAATGTTCCTTGTAGCCATTGCGGTAGTTCACCTGAAAATATAATTTTAGGATTGAACTTGCATCCTCTTAATACTAAAAGTGATGAGTCTTTTTATACATAGTGTAAGGCGATCGACGGGTCATCGGTTATCCATGGTTTCTTGATTAATTGCTTAAGTAATTAAAATATTTTACCTTATATGCTGTTCCCGTAAAAGGAGCGCTGACAATTCCACCTGTGTTACTGTCATTATAAACATGTTTTGTTACTTAATTAGTATAATACATTTATAAATGTAATAGTTAACAAAGAAAAATATTATACAAAATAAATAGAAGGATTCTAAAAGTATCACTTAAAACATTTATTGATAAATATTACTTTAATATTTGTATCTATCATATTATTGATATAGCGTATGTGAGGGTTACAAGTGTGTGGCTGTAATGCGACGGTTGTGGGTTCGATCTCTACTCGGGGAAATGAGTTATTATTTATTAATATTGTAATTTCCTCGCTCTAACGAGTAACGAGGCCGACAGTGGGCAACAAAAGTGTCTTGTCTCTGCTGTTAACTATTACTATGTGAGGCTTATAAAACAAATAAAAAGCAATAATATTCAGGCTATCTGACTGTAAAGACATTAGTTGTGGGTTCGATTACCACTCGAAGAGACGATTAAATTTAAATTGATTTAAATTATTAAAATTTTCCGGCTCTGGTATGTACAATGTATAGTTGACTTCAGCTACTTACATAGTATCTCATATTTTGGTAGAAAAATTAATATGACAATATTTTCTCATTTACCTGTCACTTTACCCTCCAACGGTTGTTCAATTTCCTTTTCACAGTTTCTCATCCAAACACTTATATCGTAATTGGGATACAATTTTTCCGAATCACTCATGTTTGTTACTTTTTCCCGCAGTAAAATCTTAATTTAATTAATTACTACGAGATCACACGAAAAATTCTGAAATCCAAAAAAAATATTGTATACAAATGCAACAAAATGAAGTATTTATATAATTTTAAACGTTTTTCTATAAGAAGATTTTGTAACAATAAATATTTTTACTTGTAAACAGTGGAGTGTGAAAAGCGCATGCGCTGGAACTAAGAATAGTTTATATCTGTCTCTGTTTTATAAGAGCTCTCCTGCATTCGCTAAAGTAAAATCTGTTTAGGGCTGGTACATATTATGTATCTATGTGCAATTTATGTTTAATTTTTTTTAGCTTCACGCTGTATCCCGTACATTGTAGGCAAAGGGAACCAGGAAATCTAGTGTTAAAGTATTCTATTCCCATTAGGATACTTACCAAAGCGAGAAAATTACAATATTAAATATTTCACCCCCGAGTGGGAGTCGAAGCCAGAAGCATCACGTTTACAATTACCCCCTTGTGCCACCGAGTCACGACAGTTTTGATCTTTTTCTCATACTTCATAAGTAGCTTTCTATATTTTTCATGTTGTATTCTGCATGCATCAGCAAAAAGAATCAAGTGTTAAGAAACTCCGTCCGATTTTCAAGACGTGGCGTGTGAGCAGCGGAACTGATTGTCGCACTTTGTCTTGTAATCTGGGCGATGAAATTATGTATTCCCTCGATTGAGAATCGAACTTACAACCATGCCGGCCGTTGCGCTACTACTGCCTAAATAATTTCTATAATATTAACAATGGTATTTCAACTGCATTCGTAAATTGGCAAATCGCCACTTCAGTCACTTGACGTCGTTAAAGTATTTATAGAATTATAAAGACTAAACATCTCACGCACGCAGTCTAAATAACGAGCAAAAAAACACTCAGTTCTATATTTTTCAACCAAAATAGAAACCGAAACGCCATCGTGGAGCAGTGGGACAGTGACTGTAAACGTACCGGTTTTAGATTCGATTCCGCATCAGAATCAGAATGAATATACTTAAAATAATTTACATTTCTCAGTTGAATTCCGCCATTCAAGAGTCAGTCTTGTAAGATTTTGGAGATAGGTGTTCTCGCTGTTAGAAGCCAAAAGGATTTTTTAAAAGTATACCAGGATACTGAAAAAAAAAATAATTTTCCTAATTCGAACATACAATAGATCGTTCGAATAAACACATATCAAAAACTAACTGATTCCAGTTGTGACGCAGGGGCACAAAACGTTACTGTAAACGTGACGGGTTGTGGGTTCGATCCCTATTCGAGGAAGTGAAATATTTATTACATTTTCATTTCTTCACTTTCGTGTCAGCAAAGTGCGGCATTGGGTTCCGTCACTCATCACGCAATGCCTCCAGAACGGTAACAGAGTGTCTTAACACTGGGTCCTGCTTAACCTGCTGTATGCGGAATAAAGCGTGAAGTTAAAATAAATAGTATAAAAAGTATCTTTTCTTAGTGGCTTCGTCGGCGTGGTTAATAGAAACCAATTAAGTGATACGTGACACTTCACTTGTACTAAGTTCCCGAGATAACATTAATCGCTGATTTTGTCGGTTACATTGAAAAAATTAACGTAATGTGGCTTTTTTTTAAGAAATACAGATATACAATTTCAACTAGTTGTTCCTGGGATTAGAGCGCTTAATCAAAGAAACTCTTCAGCTAAGAATATAATATTAGAACTCAAAATAATTAATCATATAAATTATAATACAAAGAAAGTGCTCTATTGTTCACTATTTGGCTTAGGTCTTTACATATTATTATCAGTTACGTTTAACTTTATTTTTATCTATATTTAAATAACGTAACTGATAATATATATATATATATATATATATATATATATATATATATATATATATATATATATATATATATATATATATATATATATATATATATATATATAAATTATATTAACAAGGAAGCTAGGACAGTCTCCATCCGTTTTTATTTAAATTCTCCACTTTAACTTCAATTGGTACCTATAATTTAATTTTCATTTAAGATATATCATTTAGGCTCCGTCCGTTTCTATCCGCCTCATGGTTTTATATACGCCACTGCCTCAGTGTAAATCGACATTGTATAAAGATATATAAATAATTATTCTGCAATATATCATTATTAATGGACAATTTTAATGCTTATAAGTATTTTATAGTTACAGTAAATATCTTATCGTAAACTACAAAAAATATTATAAAATGTTCTATAAATACAACATTTTATTATAAAGATATTATGGAAACATTTTATTAGTAGTACATTATAGTAGTCGTGGCTTAGGAGCACGAGCCTAGCTGTAAGCACGAGAGATTGTGGGTTCAATTTCGAAACGATGACGAAATTTTGATTTTTTTACTTTGGTATCAAGGCAAAGCACAACGTTGAGTTTCGCTATTCAACTCGCAATGCCTCCAGAATTCAGCGGAAAGTTGGAAGTGGAGTGTCTTAACACTAGATTCCCTCTGCCTACTTTCATGTGGGATATAGCGTAAAGTTAAAACAATATTCATATCTGAAGGCAGACCTAGTGTTATTAAATATATTATTTTTGCTCTATCTTTTCATAGTATATTTTTCCTTTTTTGTATATAATATATATAGATTAAAAAGGAAGGAGGGAGAGGGGAAGGACTTACGATAAAAAATCGCTATTTAAGTAAGAAATATTTCCACAAAAGCAGTAGGTGTATGCATCTATAAAATAACATACCTATAGCATAATAAACTAAATGACTGGCTACACTCTAATAACCAGTACTTATACAAAGTATACTACAACAAACTACTTCCGCTCTGATATTTGTAACAATAGAAAAAAAACGTTTCTTCATAATCGAATGGCAAAAATGGAATGCTATCTTGAACTTACGCTTCACACTGCATCCCGCATTGAGTTGGGTAGGCAGAGGTAACCTAGTGCTAACACGTTCCAGCCGAACCTTCAGTCCAATTTTCGAGATATCGCGTGATGAGTGACTGGAACTCAACGCCGTGGTTAGTCTTTGCTACGTCAATACCGATCGATAAAATAAAAATATTTAATGCGGAGCATTTCCGAGCGGAAATCCGCTGTGGGTTCGCTAAAGTCCGGAAATAGTCACACACTGTGCCGAATTATATATTATATGTATATGTTTTGTTTTGTATGAGGCCAGTCGTGGCGCAGCGGCACAAAATGTGACTGTAAATCGACTGGTTGTGGGTTCGGTCCCCACTCAAGGAGATGAAATATTTACTTCGCTCTGGGGTCGAGGCAAAGCACGGCGTTGAGTTCTGCCACTCAACACGCCATACCTCCAGAATTTGGCAGAAAGTGGGGAACGGAGTGTTTTAACACTAGGCCCCTCCCTCCTTCCGTCTGCCTACCCTGCTGTATGCGGCATACAGCGTGAAGCTGATTTATTTATTTGATTTATATATTTTGTGTTAAACAGATATTTACATAAATATTTTACAGTACCTCAGATCCGTAGCGCGTTATCCTCTCCCCTGCGGTCTGCAAGATATATTACGCATGCGCAAAAGTGGCTATGTAATGAATACGGTTACATAATCTACATAGATATGTTTATATATACAGGTAAAAGAAGATGGGTTGGGAAGCCTCGGTTGACCTTGGAGAACAGAATATCGATGATACTGGAGGAAGGGAGGAAGGAAAGGAACATTGAAACAATTATACGCCGAATATTAATAACCTATTTCCAACGTCAATCTTAGATTGTTTCATATATCTATTCAATCTAGAGATTGGATAGATATATGAAATAATCTAAGATTGACGTTGAAGATAGGTTATTAATATTGGGCGATAGTCTATACTCTATAGCCTATGATCCCGTTACTTCAGACTGTCATGTACAATATACAACCCTGAGTTACTTACCACGCAAGAGAAGTTACAGGTAAAAGCTAGGAGTAACATATTAGAAAAACTGTTTATTTTACACAATTTTAAAGTGTTATCCCACTGACTTACGAAAGAAAAATTTTATTTATTAAGAAAACAAATCAAAATTTGAGGCTAGTCGTGGCGCAGGGGCACAAAGTGTGCCTGTAAATCTACTGGTTGTGGGTTCGATCCCCACTCGTGGAGGATGGATATTTATTTACATTTATATTTTCATTTATCGCTGTGGTGTCGAGACAAAACCGCGGCGTTGAGATCCGCCAATCTACACGCAATGCCTTCAGAATTGGGCGGAAAGTATGGAACGGAATGTCTTAACATTAAGATCCCTCTGCCTACCATGCTGTGGCCCCCCCCATACAATGAAGTGAAGCTAAAAAAAAATAAACGTAGCGGGATTGAACCAAAGGACGCGGGTTCAAATCCCACTACGTTCAAATTTTTAAACGTTTTCGCAATAAATATAAAACAATTTATTATAGCAAGTAAAAATATATTTACGTACGTATGTTGTTGTCGTCATTAAAAAAATGTAATTTAGTGATTAAAAATTAAATATGTAAGTACATTGAAAGAAAAAATTGTAGGGAATCTACAATACCAAATGTGTAATTACGAAATTATATCAAAGTGAACGGTGCTTTTAGGAACTTGATGTATCTGACGTTTTCATATAAAACACAACAGTTTTAAGTACAAATCAATTTATGCTATCATTATTATACGTTTCATTGTAACGAACTAGTGGCTGTCTCTGGATACGTTTACAATTAGACGCTTACTGCAGGTATAAATTTAAAATTCACCTTTAATATTTGAACGCCATAATGTCACAGTAGACGTGTAACGCAATCGTCGTGGATTCAGACCCTTTTCAGGGGAATTAGTTACAAATAAATTAGTGCAAATTTCTACCGGAATATTTTAGCACTAGGTTCTGTTTAGGGTAAAAAAACAAAATATGGCGTTGAGTTCCGCTAGTCAAAACGCAATGTCTAGAATTCAGTTGTATAGTGAGCATACAAATACAAGAGAAATTAATACATTTTCTGTATCTATCCCATTATTTGCGAGATAAAGCATGAAGTATTAAAATTATTATATGGATTTAATTGGGAAGTATCGAGTTTTGTGTTTCGTTTTTTTTTAGTTAATTTGAGAAAAGATATTTAAATTTATATTAAAAAAAAATTATATGCCCTACTGTAGGCGGGATTCAGCGTGAACCTAAATCAGGTTTGATTTAGTGATAATTTAGTTTTGATTTAATTAAATTTAATATGAGAAAAAAATATTCTTACTTTGTATAACTTCCTAATATACTTTTTATATTCAAATTGAATACAAAAAAATCTATATAATTTTAAATTAACATAAAGATCAATTCTCGTCGCTTGGTTTTTCTGTTTCTGTTTTTCTGTTCCTCATCCATCCTTAGAACTCAACAACTCTTTCAATCTTTTCAGCCTTATTTAAATTGTCTTTTCCTGATAAAGTAATGTTTCTTTAAAATATGGTGATTACGATTTAAATGCATATATCCACAAATTAATATGGAATTAGTTTTTTTGAACGGGTTAAAATTAGACTTTTAGTTTAAATCAAAGTATACATTTTCGTTATAATCAAATGTTCCAAAAAAAATAACACCAGTTAATATTGCATTCGTACTGTATTTCGTTATAATCAAATATTCATCAGTTAATAGTTCACCAGCTAATACTGCAAAAATTATAGTAACCATAATATCAAACAGACAAAATTCATATCGACTTTCTGATACAAGTATGTATGATAATAGGCCATTTATAATTTGACTGTCAATTGCAGTCTTAGAGTCTCAGAGCGTCATTTTATGCACAACACCATGTAAAGTTGGACGTTAGTAAGCACATTACCCTTTTGTCACACTGTCGAGTAATTAATCAAAAAAAAATGAATAAATTTCGTAAATTTGAAGATGTTTTTAAAATATCCACAGTTGCTCTACATTTCAACGGTTCGCATCCACAAGCTGCTCGAAATCGGTTCAGAATGTTCAGAATTGTTTACGAACACATAATAACATTGCTCTGTTTCGTATCTTTGCTGTATTCTATAATTTTGTACGATGTAAATAATAAAGAATATACTGAAGTCATCAAGAACGGTGTTATGGCAATAGTATGTGTAACTGTTACTTTCAAATTTACTATTCTCTTAAGCAATAGAGATGACATTCAGAGTTTGATTGATACAATGAATCGGGATTATGAATTATCTGAGGATTTATCAGAAGAAGAACAGCATATTGTTTCAGAACATGCAAATATGGGAGTGTATGTTTGTAAAGTATGGCTTGCAGCATCAATAATCACGGGTTTATTATTTCCTGTAAAAGCTTTTGTTCTAATGGCCTACAAATATATAAATGGCGAATGGGAATTAGTACCAATGTTCGATTTGAATTGGCCATTTATTAATGGAATTAAGAAAAATGCAATTATTTTTACTTTGTATTTTCGCTCAGTGTTTGTCGTTTGATATCTTTTCGGCTTCTATGTATTTGGGTTTTGATCCGCTCGGTCCTATTTTTTTGGTACATGCTTGTGGTCAGTTAGACTTGTTAAGCAATAGATTGATGAGACTGTTCTCTGAAGGGACAACAGCAGATGCAAAAAATAATTTGAAATTAATTCACTTAAAACTTTTGGAGATATATAGGTATATTAATGATAATGTTATACATATTTTTTTAAATATCTTACAAAAATACAGGTTGTCGTAGCGCAGTGCAACAGCGTGGACTGCAACGGTTGTGAGTTTGCTCTCTACTCGGGGGAATCCTCCCGCTTTTGTGGACATATTGCAGCGTTGAGTTACTTCGCTCAAAAAGCAATATTTCTAAAATTCGACGAAAAGTAAAGAATGAACTGCGTGAATGCGGCGCGAATGTGCCGAGAAATAAGTGAAGTTAACAAAAAATGTAACATGGTACAAATTGTTTAAGAGGTTACACTCTTTCACGCCAAAAAAATCATTGGACCATCGTGGCGCAGTCTAACTGTAAACTGGACAGTTGTGGGTTCGTACCCACACGGAGTAATTAATTATTTACATATCCTCGATCTAGTAACAAAACAGCGTGCCATTGAGTTCTGTCACTTAACACGCATTGTCTCATAAACTGGGCGGTTTGTGGGTAAAAAAATTAAAATGTAAAATTTGGTTCCATCTGGTCATCCTGCTATATACGAAATACTTTGTGAAGGTAAAGAAAAGAAAACATAACACAATGATTTTGCAGGTACGTGAAAAAAATTCAAGATATATTCGTCGTTTTATACGAATTTAATATGAAAACTACAACGTTCCTAATTCCATTTTCGACTTTCCAGTTTGTAGAGGTAAGTCTAAAGAATAAAAGATTTATTTTGCGATAGTAAACATACGGACAAAGGTGTGTAAAAAGGTGTGGGGAGTTCGCCCTGGATAAATATCCATTTCCACTTTTCTATCTATCCGTCTGTCAGACATAACACTAATAACATGAAAGTTTTATACATTTCCTCAATTAGTATTCGCAGGAGATTTCCTTGCAATCGCTGATCTTCATCTCCAGCGGGATTTTTTGCTCGAATTTCTTTAAGGGTGAGCCACACCTGCTCCTGCCCACCTGGTTATGCTGTATCAGAACATCAGTTGGAAACGAACTCATAACTGTTGCGTTAATTATCTTATTTTTATATTTAGATTGTAGATAAATATGTGTAACATGCTTAACCAATGTGTTATAGAGTAAAGATTTACAAGCTTCATTTATAATCCTAAGAATACTTGCTTATTACCTTTACAAAAATTATCTTAAGTCCTTGAGACTGATGTATATTAAAGTTCCCTCGGTCCAAATTTAGTACGTTAAAATGTAAATTGTACTAGGCATAGTGCGGCGTTGTGTTTCGCCAATTAACACGCAATATGTCATTTTTTTTTCACCCCATTGGGCGGTGAGGTTGCAAGCATCTTATTACTAAGTTCGCTCTCCCTACTCTGCGATGTGCAGAACACAGGCTGAAAGCTACTTAATTATTATTATACTATATTATGTAATAAATATTTACCGTAATAATAAACTTATATATAATTTGTTATTATAACAATATTGTATATAAAATTTATTTTTCAGTCCTTGCGCAAAAAAGACATATCATTGGAGTTTGCATCCTTCGCTATTTCCGCTGTTTTTCATTTTTATATGCCTTGTTTTTATGGTAATAAATTGATGGATATGGTAAATAAGTTTTTTAATTATATTTTAATGTGCACTTTTGAACTTATCTAGGTACTTCTTTATCTATTTTTTTATATATTATTATTTGTCGTTTCTTTTTATATTTTAAACTTAGCACTTATAATTTGAGAAAGTAACGTTATCAAAGCAAAATTAAAAGATATAACATGTACTCGTATATATTTTATTTAAAGAAAAGCATCATTTGTACTTTATTTGCTATTAATACCGAAGCCGCCATGGCGCAGGGGACAAGCGTGTGCACAAGCGGGCGTAAACGCGACGGTCGTGGGTTCTTTCCGCTCTGGAATTCAAACATTTAATATTGTCATTTCCTTGCTCTGATAACAGGACAAAGCGCGAGATTGAGTTTCCCCCACTCAATTCGCAATGCCTCGGGAAAATAGCGGAAAATGACGAACTGAAGTGTCTTAATAGGAACGGATTATGTTAACCTTAGGTTCCCATGTTCTCTCTGTCTATCCTGCTAACTGTGAAGTGATACAGGATGAAGCTAAACATTTGTTATTAATTTGAAATATCCACATTATATTCATAGTACTTAAGAAAACGTTTGCCTTTATTTTCATTGTATTAGACGCTAAGGTTTTTTCTACATAAGACCTTTAAAGTTGAAATACAATAATTTAATATTATTTGTTAGTATTCACGATTTTTTCCCCCCAATGACAAGAGAGACGAAAAAGAAACAGAAGAACCTGCACGACCATTTTATCCTAAGATATATTTTTCTTATTATTATGATTATTATATTTAGAGTGAAAAATTACGTCAAAGTATATACGCTTGCGGTTGGGAGATGGAACGAGATATCGAAATACGTAAAACTATATTATTCATGCTGACCAGAACCACTGTGCCTCTAGGCATCAAGAGTATTTTCTATTCAATATGCTTGGATACATTTGGAGAGGTAAAATATAATACTATATAATTATTATTTTAGAAGACATCATGGCGCAAGTGTAGTGACTGTAAGAGTGACAGTTGTAGATTCAATGCCCACTCGGAGTCATGAATTATTCTCATTTCTTCTCTATGGCAAGAAAACAAAGCATCGGTAAAGCATGAGAGGCTTGTCTGTAGGTTCCTTTTATCTACTCTGGTATATGTGGGTAATTAGAGGGAACCCAGTGTCTTAAGCTGTTTAATTTTAATTTTTTCAACTATAAAAGGATTCTAGTATGGTAAGGTAGTACTTTTAATCTGGTTCTAATCGTATTTAAATCTAGTTCTAATATTAGACATATTTTGTACCTATTTAATTTTCCAGATGGCGAGTCAAGCTTACGGAATATACAATCTCATGAATGCTGCTTGGGGATAAAAAATATATGCCTATATTTAAATTCCAAGCTAAGGAAAACACAAACTACAAAATAAATATGCACATTTTTTTATATTATAGACGTTATTATGCATATCTTGAAAGTAATATGTTAGCAACAATTTTTCACTTTGATTTTAGCCCTAATAGGATAATTAAAAATAGTTATGAGCTATTATAATTTAGGTTAGGCTATTATATTATAGGTAATAAAATAGTTATAAATAACGAAAAATCTCTATTTATATAAAATAAAACTAGATATAAAGAAATTGTGCTCATTTTTTAGCATTTTTTTCTGCCTAACCCCTAAATTTTGAAGATGCAAAAAAGCACAAAAAAAATAGCAATAGGTAGTATATAATGCAAGCTTATTCTATTGAACACAAGTTATTATAATTATGTTTATTAAATACATAAAAAAATATATATTTTAAGCTGAATGATGTATACCAGGAATCTAGTATGAAGATACTCCATTCCCCACTTTTTATTTTAAATTAGTAGATTTTATTATCTTTAATTTTGGGCTGACACGGTTTTAAACAAGGCATGGTGTAACGATCCATGCCAGAACTAAATTGTGTACATAAATAATATAATTAACTAAAAAAAATAATAATTTATAAAAAATATTATAAAAATAATTTATAATATTTTTTAATTTATAGCTTACGATAAATACAATCTTATAAATAATAGTATAGTACAGTTCTTTAATTACGCGTTGCGTTCACAAGTAATATTAAATTGAAGTAATATACCGTAGGTAAAACACGCAGATATAATATATGTTTATTAAAAATAATTTAATAATTATATTTAATCGTTGTGTATTATAATTTAAAATAAATAATAACATCACTAATATTTTATTTATTGTAAAATATCATGTTGGCTGAATAAGCTACTGTCAACGTGAAAGTCATGAAAAAAGGAAAGAAATAGAGGGGAGATGGCGGAAGCGTCTGGTGAAGGAAAGTGATTCAAAATGTTTTGAGAAGGTTTAATTTATAATTAATATATATTTAGTTACATCTTATATGTAAAAGACATGTGAGTTAGTACATTTAATAGTGACATAAGTATTCGAGGCTGGTAAGATAAGTTATAAGTGCTTATTACGTATTTACGGTTGTTTGTTTTAGAATACTTCGTCGGTAAGTTTTTAATTTTAATAGCTTATTATTAAAACAAAGAAGAGTAATATTAATGCACGTAATGCCGTCATTATCCAGAGATAATTATTATTTATTTATTTAGTAAATGGAAATAAATACATGAATATGTTTTTTATGAGGTATGTAAAATTACAATTATATTAATGTAAGCAGAATGCCTGCCGCCATCTTTGTCAGATGCGTATGTGAATTGTGAAATGAGAGTTAAATAGATTTGGTGAATTATAATTACTTATAACTTTGTAATGTCTATATATTATATTAGTAAATATTTAACATATTACTATAAAAGGAAATATAAATATAATAGTATCATTTATAATATGATATAAAATTATTATATCAAAATACGTATTTACAATTTATGAATATTGTATAATATGAGTCTATTTAATGTCCTACAATAAAGGTAATCAGTCAAGATTTTTAATTAATTATCTTAAAGATATTAGACAGTAACAAAATATTCATTATAAACTATTTGTAAGATTGTCGGAGTTCATTGACCCTATGTTTTACTAATAACTGATATTGGAATCACAACCGACCGCTGCTCTGCTTCGCTGTTACCAATATGCTTGTCTAGGCGAATTGCTATGGCCTTTATTTGTCAAACTGCGATCGACGTTGTCTCGCGGTGGGCATACGATGCATAAGCGATGCTTGTATGGTATTGGACATACATCTATGTAAAACGGTTTCTACAGTTGTTCTATAACTCGTTGTATGATGAGTAGGTGTGTGGTGCTATTTTATGTCCTGGAACTCTGGTGTATGTAGCAGTGTCCGCCTATAAGTCGAACAACTTGTTTTACTGTAGAAAACAAATGAGACGACTGTGGGGTGTGTGCCGTGCGGTTATTTAACATATCGGCCGCCTTGCGATAGTGCTTTCGATGCAACGACTTATATTGATCTCACCAATCAATCAACGTCACGAATCACCATTCTAATACAATCTTAATATAAACAAGCGTAACCAGTACGTTCAGAAAGATCACACAAACGTCCTGTAGGGTTCAATAAAGACTGCTGCAACCACGGTCTGGTAGGAATTCACGGTGTAGGGGCAGGGCGGTGCCCTTACGCTTTCTTTCTTTTATTATAACTAAAGATTCTACACAGTTATAGTAGGGAGGAAGATAGGATGTCTTCGATATACTTAAGAAATGTCACGGGAGATTAAAACGGACAGACTACGATATGTTATTTATCATAAAATATTTTATTTCTACTTATATAAAATTTTTGGTTTTTTCATATTAATACAGTGACCTCGGAATCTCTAAAAGATCTTGGATTACTTACGATCACTACGGAAGGGTTCTAGCTATATTAGACGTACTAAAATATTAAAATTATTATTTAAATAATTTTATTTAAATATTTTATTGAGTAGAGGGGGGAGTCAGTTACAATGGTTCAAAACCTTAAAAAGTTATTTATTTGGAACTCAGCATTGTCTTGTTAAGAAATCGAATTTCATTTTTCGAATTCAATTCATTCCCCGAAGTGGGGAGCAAACCCACAACCATCGTGTTTACGGCGTGCCTCAAACACACATTTATTATATCTATTAATAATATAACCCTTAAATATTACGTATTTCATTTTCTCGAGTTCTATTATGTTACCCACAACCTTACAGTAACACGCTTGTACCCTTGCGCAACGACTGGCCTCGAACCTCAATATATTAAAAAAAAAAATCAGCTTCACGCTGTACCTGCGCATAGCATGGTAGGCAGAGGGAGCCTAATGTTCCCCACTTGTACTAGAAAGAAAAAAATATTTTATCTTATATTTTAAAGACATTTTATTAAAATATAAATAACATAACATAAATACAAGCCTTTATTCAGTATCTTAAATATGAAGTGTATATTAACAATAATATATATGGTTTTGATTTTAATACATGAAAATTTATTACTATAATTTTTGACATCAATATCAAACATCTGTCATTGGGTATGGTTTTGAGATCGTCTTCCCATCTCCTAAACTGGCAACCTCTGTTTTTACTGTTTATCCCCAGGAAACCAACCTCCAGATTCCAACTTTACTCTTCTCTTCCTTTCCTTGCACGATATATTCAGTCCTGATTGATTTTCAGACTTTTAAAGATATTTAAGTACTATTTATTATATTTATTAAATACGTGCATTTACAGTTTATACATTTATATAATTTTAAACGATTGTATAATCGAGTATGTTGATATGACATACATACCTATAATATGAAGACATAGTTATTAATTTAATCTTTTTGTGCTATAATAGCTTCTAAACATTAAAAAAATCATAACAATATGTAACTTATACAAAATTGCATTTTTTAATAAATTCGAGCTGATCAATAAGCAATATAACTTTTCTATACCAATTTTTCCTTTTAATCCTTGTAATGTCAAGGATTGTCCGGTAAGAACCAACCGTGTAGGCATTTGGGTGAAGGTGATGGTGTCTTAAAATATACTCTTCCCAATTCCTTTAAAGAAGTAGCATCAAGTACTAGTAAAGCTACGGCGCATTCTTCTTTACCGAAAACTAGTGCACTCACTATAACACCTTCGTCTTCTTTCTGAAATTATTAATTAAAAAAAATCAATATTTATGATGTGTGTGGTTGTGGATTCGATTTCCAATCGAGGAAATAAAATATTTAATATTTTCATTTCTTCGATCTGATGTCGAAGCAACATTACGCAATGCCTCCAGAATTCGACAGAGAGTGGAGAGCGGAGTGTCTTAACACTAGTTTCCTTCTGCCTACCCTGTTACATGCAGAATAAAGCGTGAAACGGAAAAATAACGGAAAAAACAGTATAATAATAACTGAACGATTGCCCAGTCAAAAAATAATGCTTACATGATCGCAAGGAAGTTGGGACAAGACTAGACTATATGTATTACTTTGTTGTTCATATTAAGTAAATATGTTACATCTTTTATAACATGTTTTCAAGTTATAAAAGATAGTATATTAATAAACAATGTAAAATAGCACTTTGCCTCATTAAATATAAAAAAATATCTAATTTATACATTTAAATATTTCATGGTACACCTTGCTTTCAACCAAATCATAATAAAAATTATTAAATACAGATATTATAAAACTTACTTAAAAACAAAAAATTAAAATACCTTAGCTTGCGGATGTGGAATAAAAATAGGCTCACTGGGATAGCAATCAACATCCCACCAGGTCTTGATTTCTCCTGATACTGTATCCACTTTAATTATCTACAAATATATTATCAAATAAATTAGAAAAATTAAATAAAAAAGCAGCTTTAAGTGTAGGTAAAGGGAAGGTATTGTTAAGATAGTTTCCCATTCAATTTTCAAGATATTGCCAGAATAATTTCAAAATATTATTGATTATTATTATTACTGTATTGTACATAAAAAAATAATATTAAATTAAATTACATTTTCACTTTGTCACATTAAGTCACACAAAAAAAAATCTCACCGAGCCAGGATTTTCTGCATCTACATCAGAACTGATCGCATAAAAATATCTGTAGGGTCGACCTAAAAAGATTTAAAAAATATATACATAAATTTTACAGTATTACGACGTACAAAGACTTAAAAAAATGACTATTTTATATTTAATTCTATAAGGCTTAAAGGTATGTTTGGTTGAACCCTCTAATCTCAGTAACTGCTCAACTGTGGCAAAGAAAAACGAATGAAAAATTATTTAGTTGTCTATTACTCCAGTGGCACTTTGGTATAATTTTAAAATTTAATTTCTTTATTCTTATACATGTCCACATTTTTAACTTCATAATGTATTGAAATTTAACATTTTGTTCTTTCAAATAACAAAAATAATAATATTCTTTTTCAGCGGGGTAGGCAATGAGACCTACTGACTGCCTAGCAACTCCATTTTCCATTCAAGGTAACATTAAATGTTACCTTGCCGGAACTTAACGCCGTAAAGAAGTATATTTTTTTAAAACATTAACCTTCATAAATACCTACCATTATGTAAATCATAGTGTATTCTTGGAGTTTCACATCCTAAATCCACAAGTAGCTTTGGTTTTATCTCCGTCAAGTGTGGGGCGTCTAAGCTAATTTCTAGCCTTTTGGGCCTTCCTCGAAACCACTCAGCGTAGTCTGCATTTGATTGCATTGTCTGTAAGATGATAGTAATGTAGGTAAAAAAGCAAAATGAAAACAATTTTTTTCTTCACTCTGTATCCCGTACATAGCAGGGTGGAGAAAACTTGGGAACCTAGTGTTGAGCAACTCCGTTTTCCATTAAGATACTTCCATTATCCATTTATTGTGCGTCGAGAGGCGGAAGTCAACGCCAGAAATGGCAGTGACTTATTGAGAACGGAGTGTCCTAACACTAGATTCTCAGATTCCCTCTAACTAACCTGTTATGTGCGAGATATGTGCGAGATACGGCGTGAAGGTAAAAAAAGACAAACTAATACAATCATTGCATACAGACAGACACCTCTCCGTGTATGTATTATAAACTTTTACTACTTAAATTACAATATATTCCAAATACTTACTTCAATAGCATGTATGTACATAGCATCTATAACCTTTGCGTCTTTATATGCACATACATCGACGACTAATCTATTGTTTTTCTCAAAACAGTTTATAATGTGAAGAAAAAACATTGGTTCCGTTTTATATCTTTTTTCTTCTTTACCGCTGTGTCGGCTTATAAGCACTATGTGCGTCTGAAAATTTTCAGAATAAAAAAAATATATAGATAGAATAATATAGATTGTTGAGGCGCAGGGTCCCAAGTGTAAAAGTAAAGTAAAGTTGTGCGTTCCATTCTCACTCGAGGAAATTCAACATTTAATATATTCATTTCTTCGTTCTAGTGTCAAGGCAAAGCATGGCGTTGAGTTCCGCCACTCAACACTCAATGCATCCAGATTTCGACAGAAAATAGGAAACGAGGTGCCTTCACACTAGGCTCCGCACCTTGTTGTGTGCCGGATACAACGTGAAGCAAAAAAGTATGTATTTTCTTGTTTTTATTTTTTATGTATTTTAGTACATTAAATAATATTATTCATTTCCTCAGGTCATGTGCATTCGGTTATGCAGTTATCAGACATAATCAAAAAAAAAATATTAAATTAGTAGCCACATCAGTACTAGTATTCACGCAAATGCAGGCTACAACGTCGTATACGAGTAAGTATATATGACTATTTATTTTTTACCTCGTGTTCCGGGTACCAGTGCAGGCTAGACGCCAGAGGTTGGTTTGTTAATTGGGTTCGGACCACACTGTATACAGATACTGACAACGGCTGCTCGATTATTACAAAATAGTTTTCAGTGATTCCTGAAAAGTATTATGAAAAATTGTTAAACGAATATCTTTTATAACAATTATGGCTTAAGACAAAGCGCGAAGTTGAGTTCCGCCACACAACAAGCTCACATGTTTCGCAAATTGGCGGATATAATAAAAATATATTATAATGTATATCTATCTTAACAATATAAAAATATGTATAATTACCAAACGTATGCATATACGCTGGATTCATCGTCCAACGCGGGTTCATTCTACCCACTATGTGCGCTGTTTTGAACATATCACCTGTAAGTATAAGTGTGATTGAACAAACATATCTCAGGAACTACTAGTTCAATTTGAAAAAATATGTTTGTATTCGATAGTCCATTTCACGAGAAAGGCCATCCAGAGTCAGAGTTATTCGTAGGCCGGGCACTTAAAATGTAACATGTGGTAAAGTGATGGTACAATAATTCGCGAATGCGAATTATTGCACTCTGTATCCCGCATATAGCAGGGTAGGCAGAGGGAACTTAATATTAAGACACTCCCTTGCCTACTTTCCGCCGATTCCTGAAGGCATTGCGTGTTGAGTGACGCAATTCAACACCGCGCTTTGCCTGGTTATCAAAACGAAGAAATTTAAATATTAATAAATAATAATTAATTCCGTCGAGTACGAATCGAACCCACAACCATCGCATTGACAATCACACGCTTGTGCTACTGCGCTACGACGTACTCAAAATGGAAAAAAATCATGCGTATTTATATAAATATAATTATATATTATATAAATATATATTATAATATAATTATATATTATATTATTTATTTTATTCATATGAATATAACTAATTTACTAAGTTTTTTAATTTTATCTGGCATACAGTTAGGTTATTATATATCCAAAATTTTACCTTTTTCAGTTATTGGAAATTTTACTACGACATGCCGTAATCTTCCTTTCAGTACACACATGCCGACGTTATAAACATCACCTGGAAGAACAATGTTTAATATAGGTAATTAAGTAAAAAACTAAATTATTCTTTATTTTACACTAAAAAAAGAAAATACTACATAAATAAAATATATATTATATTACAAAAAATAAAACAAGCGCAATAGTTCATTAATATAATATTTTTTTACATACAATATAATATAATAAATATTTCCTAATAAGACAAATTAATCTCTTCTCGATTTCCACTCGTGGCAATATATTTTTTTAATCCCTCGCTCTAGTAAGGCCTCGAGAATTCGGCGGAAAGTAGGGAATGGAAGCGTCTTAATGGGAATGAATTGTTTTACCTAACACTAGGTTTCCCTGCTATGTGCGGGATTCAGCGTGGAGCACAAAAAGTAACTTACCATTTGGCATAATATGCGGATGTGACGTATGGTTGATAAGAGCCAGGCTTGCTGTTAAATTCTTCCTTTCTAACGTTTCAAGACTGGCTTGGTCAATCCTAAAAGTAATTTTTCTATTAGATGTTAATACATTTATAATTAATGTTAAAGTATTATATATGTGTATACGGTACAATAATAATATATAGCAGTAAAAAAAACTAAATGCTATCACTAAATTAGGGATATTACGGGAATCGAACCCACAACCATTAAATTTTCAGACGAAATCTGCTACTCTGGCACTTGAAACTCATAAAATATTGTTCGAAAAGTATAAGGTAGGCATAGAATAAACACGGAGGAAACGATATTTAGCAGAAAATATGAAGATAGATATGCGCGACCAGAGGGCAGTGGAGGAGCACGAGCACAAGTGTGTAAACGCGACTGTTGGTGGTGGTAGTGTGGGGTCGATACCCATTAAAGAAAATGAAATAATTATTTAAACTTATATTTTCATTTCTTCGCTCTGGTGTCTGGTGGTTGGGTTTCTCCACTCAACACGTAATGCTTCCGTAATTCGGAGGAAAATGGGGAACTTAGTGTCTTAACACTAAGTTCTTTCTGTCTACCCTACTACATGCGGGGTATAACGTGAAACTGATTTATATACATAATCATTTACCGATGTATGACAGGACCTTCTGTGAATGCGTATACTTCATCTCCAAATGGGTAGACCGATATCATAGCGTTATCCGATATTGACTCGCCAGGCTTGAACAGAGCTGCTATTCTGGAATTATATTTTAAAAATTATTATAATATAAGTTTAAAAACAATTATGAATTATGTAGTTATAAATAATTACATGTTTTTGGCTAAACTGTTTTCTAAATTAATTGTAACTTTTTTTTCAGCTTTACCCCGGTTCCAAACTGTATAGCGCATATAGTAGTATAGTATAGACTAGATAGAGGAAACCTAGGGTAACAATATACTAAATTCCCTACGCACCGATAAAATTTCGTGTTCGTGAAACTCAACGTCCCATGTCTAGATACCAAAGCAATGAAACGACCATAAATCATTCCACCGAGTGGGAATCGAACCCACAACCGTCGAGCTTACAGTTAACCGTTGTGGTGTGGTAAAGCACGGCGTTAAGTTTTGCCACTCAGCATGCAAGTGACAACAGAGTGTCTTAACACTAGGTTTCTTCTGCCTACCCTAATGTGTGCGGGATAGAGTGTAAAGCTGATTTGATTTTATTTAAATAATTTGAACCCCGAATCGAAAATAGCCACTATACAATATACTACACTATATTACCACTGTACTATAAGAATGACATATACCTATCAAAAATAGTATGGCAGGGGTCGGGTACTCCTTGTGTCCCAAACTCCGTCACCACGATCCTATTAGCTGCATGATTTCTCTTAAACGTGTTAGATCGAAGAAAACGACATTGATATGAGACTCTACCGTCTTGTACGGAAAACCTGCAAAAAATATGGCAAGTATTTAAATATATAATATATAAGAGCATTAAATATGTATTTATATATTTCTTTTTTATTGTGTTGTTGTTAATTCATACGTTTTTAGGTTTCGATATCTTAATATTATCGAGCGTTACATGAACTGGTCGTATTTCATGAAATGGCCAACTTTAATAGAATCCGTCAATTAGTATTAATAAGCCCTTATTTCTTTCTTTACTAATACTTTATTTTATTTTTCAAGTGGGAAACGAACCCACAACCGTCGCATCCATATTCGGCCGCTTACGCCTCGATGGCTCCAATTTGACTCCGTAATTCTTTCTCTTACATAGACTCACCTGTGTAAAAGAGCAGCGCTATCGAACAAATGCTTGAACTTCATAGAGCCGACTTTTAATGAACCGGGACCGTTTCTCAGTAGAGTGCCGTTTATCCATACCGGTATTTTGCCTAATATAAAAATGGTAACTATTAAGAAATAAAATAAATAAGCTACAATTTTTTTTACGGCTTTTACATAGATTTTTTTTAACTTCACGCTGTGTCCTGTATGTTGCAGTAGGCAGAGGGAACCTGGTAACCTAGTGTAAGACACTCCTTTCCCATTAAAATATTTCCATTCGTCAGTTTCTGCCGAACTCTAGGGGCATTGTGCATTTAGTAGCGGTACCCTTTCAAAATCGAACCCGCCTGTGCCCCTGCGCCACGACGGTCCTAAAAGGTTCTACTTCTGTACCAGCTTCACGCTGTATCCCGCATGTAACAGGGTAGGTAGAGGGATCCTAGTGTTACGACACTCCGTTCCCCACTCTCCGCTTAATTTTCTACTTCCCGAGCAAATACGCGCATAAGCAAATAAACAGAATTTTTTGTTATAGAGACATTTTATTGTTTCTACTTACATTAATAATAATATATTAATATTACCACATTTATGTCAAAATTTATATATTTGTATATTGCAATGCCGTTCATATTTCATATGGGCATGACTTTGTTTCTCTCAACAATCACGCGTCACATTTTGTTATTTAACCTTCAAAACGTACGAACATACTTGTAAAAAAATCCGGTTAAGTGCGAGTTGGATTCGCACACCGAGGATTCCGTACTAATTTAGTCAACAGAAATTACACTATAGAACTTATAAAAATTGCACTTATTTTCTATGAAATGAACTACAAAATAAGTTTGTAATTCTTTTTTTCTATGAAATACCTATAAATTTTCACTTTTTGCGTTTGTATATTTTTGTATTTGTTTTGTATGTCAAATTTCTTAAGTGTAACGGATGCATAAATGATCGTATTTTTTAACTGCATTAACTTAGAAGCTTGAATTTTTCATTGCTATTAAAGACCATAGGCCTGAATATTTAATAATAATTTTAGCTTGATACCTCTACGTGATCTCGAGATAAATGATCTTGACAGCGGAAGGACAACAACAGGAAGGACAACAACAGTGATCTATCTGTCGCCTAAAAATGATAATTACACAGTATATTTTTTTTCATGAGGCCGGTCGTGGCGCAGCGGCACGACGTGCAAAACCGACCAAGCCGTGGTTCTGGGTTCGATTCCCACTCGAGGAGATGAAATATTTACTTAAATTTATATTTTCATTTCTTCGCTCTGGTGTCGAGGCTAAGCGCGGCGTTGAGTTCTGCCACTCAACACGCAATGCCTCCAGAATTCGGCAGAAAGTGGGGAATGGAGTGTCTTAACACTAGGTTCCCTCTGCCTACCCTGCTGTGTGCGGGATACAGCGTGAAGCTAATTTAATTTTAATTTAATTTTTTAATTTTTTTTCGTCTCTGAAGAGGTAGGACAAGGTCTGTTTGTGATCTCAAAAGTTCTGGGTTCGAGACTGAGTTGGAGAAAAGATTATATTTAAATTATTTTCATTACTCCACCTTAGGGGACAAAATACCACATTGAATTCTGCCTCTCAAAATTGACGAAAAGTGACATACCTAGTGCATATATATAAATAAAAAAATGCCTAAATATAAAAATATATGTAATATACTACGAAATCTAGCAAAAGTCCTGCCCGGAAAATCCTGTTCCAAAATCCTTTTTTTTTTGGTTTCTATTTTCTTAGGGTTTAGTTCATATATTACAGTATAAGCTAGCTGACTGCATCAGCACCTACCGATCACAAATTCGTAGTATTTTCAAACGATCTCATAAGTTATCTCTATATATAATAAGACAGTAAAAATATTTTGTCTGTACATTTAGTGATTTTGACTGAAATGGATAGAGGGACACTTAAAAAGAATAATAGAAAGCACAAAAATATTTTTTTTGAATTTCTTGTCTGTCTGTTTGTCTGTCTGTCGACATATTTTTGTCCACATTTTTCTCTGAAAGTACTGAACCGATTTACTTGAAAATTTCACCAATTGCTTTGTTTTAACTCAACTTAACTACTAAAGTTTAGTTCATCAAAATCGGTTCATTAAAAAAAAGTTATCGTCATTTGAAAGAAGTTGTAATTAATTCAACACAGAGATAAAGAACGATTTTGAAAGAAATATAAAGTAAATACAAAGATTTTTTGGTTGGTTCGTTCATATATATATATATATATATATATATATATATATATATATATATATATATATATATATATATATATATATAACTAATTTAAAAACTGTACAGGAGTTAATATGCAATTATTACAGTTATTTTACAAAGAATATTATGAATCCTTCAAATCAATAATTTGACATTTAAGGCTGTTTCTGAATGAGTAAATTAAATTATTCACTGACATCAGCACATTTAACAGAGTATATGATATAGGTAAAAAGAATATAAAGTTACAAAAATATATACGAGTAATAAATAATTAGCTTTATGTATATTTTATAAATATCAAATATCAACAATGGTCGTATTTTTTTATTTAAAACAATCAAAAATTCTTTGACGATAATGTCGTAAAAAAATCATATTAGAAGTCATTATAGTTGTCAATCAATTCTGCTTATTAAATCAATAATCACGTATTTTAAGCGGGCGAAGCCGTGGGCGAGCCGCTAGTTGTAATTAAAACACAAAATTTATTTCGGTCCAGCTGATTAGAAGGAAACACACGTAAACAAAAACGTACGTACGTAAGTAACGTATATACTAATAATAATAATAATAATACTTTATTGCACTAAAAACGAAAAAAAAAACAATATAATAACAGTTACTAATATTAACAAAAAAGACAACAAATAGTGCAATGGCGGCCTTATCACTAAAAGCGATTTCTTACAGGCAACCATTTGAAAGAATTTATTACATAAAAGACAGCAGAAAGGTGCAAAAAGTAATAATTGTTTTATTTTACACAAATATGATCTTTATACTATGTGCATACTATTATGCATACCTGTCAGTTTGCCCTCAATAGGTTCAGTAACCTCTATTTCGCAGGATCTTAACCAGACATTGCTGTCACAATTAGGGTAATATTTCCCTTTACATTCCTCCATCGTACGTCACTAAAAGCAAAATGTGAGGTTTAAAATAATAAGCATATTCATATTTTTTCATTATTTCGATTTTTAAAATCATATAAATATAACTTTTTTTTATTTTTTTTATTAACTTTTCTTATTAATTCTTTGAATATTTTAACATAAGTTGGAAATATTTGTAAAATAAACAAACATACATTAAATATTAAATGTCAGCTACGCATATGCATTTTATTATAGTCTGACTTCGAATAAAATGATACTATATATTGAGATCAATCGAAAACGGCAAAAGTAAGTTTTACATATACATTGTACTTTTCTAATCAATCATAAAGAAATTTATTAAATCAAAATTATGTATTTCAAATTTACCTGTTTCACTATACTGTAAAATAACAAAATTCTTTGTAAGATTTTTTTTTGAAATCTTAAACAATACTTTTTTTAATTTTATATTTTTTTAATTTACACTTAAAACACATGAACTGGTCAACGTGAAAAACTGAAATGATAAAGTTTCAGGGGCTGGACACCCCACCCACGACATTTAGCGAGGTTAAACGTAGGTCGGCACTGGGAGCGATTTTGTAAGTTTGTTTCTCTTCATATATTAATATTGGTTACTTTATTTAAAAGTTCATTTTTTAAATAGACAGGGAGCTTAATGTTAAGAGATTGTGTGTACGACAGCCTCAATTATTTTTATTATTAGGAAATTAAATTAAATCAGCTTCACGCTGTATCCCGCACACAGCAGGGTAGGCAGAAGGACAGTGGCGAAGCGGGCGTAGCTTGCGCTCGGTGCAAAATACCTTTTTAGCGCCCCCCAGACGAACATTTTTGCAGTTTTGCAGACCTTTTGGCGCCCCTTTGTGAGTAGCGCCCCCTCACTACGCCACTGGAGAAGGAACCTTGTGTTAAGACACTTCGTTCCCCATTTTCCGCCGCAAATTCTAGAGGCATTGCGTGTTGAGTGCCGGAACTCAACGCCGCGCTTTGCTTCGACACCAGAACGAAGAAATGAAAATATAAATGTAAATAAATATTTCATCTCTTCGAGTGGGGATCGAACCCACAACCAGTCGATTTGGCAGTCACACTTTGTGGCCTCATGCCTTATTACTAAGAAATACATAAATTGAAAAATTGTAATATGACAAATAATAAGTTTAAGCGGGCGAAGCCGCGAATAAGTCGTTCGTTATATCATATTAATAATAAAAACGTAATATTAAATAAATGTTGCCATTCCGCTAAGTGGGAATTGAGCTCACAACCATGTATTTACAGCCAGACGCTGTCCCACTATTTTTTTCTATCCTCCTTATAATTATAAATCAATAAGAAAAGTATTTGTTACCATCGTTCACTCCGGCAGTACCTCATTCAAACGGCGCAACGTGACCGCGTGTGCACTAAACGCCACGTAAAATAAGTACTAAGGACAATTGAGGAATTTTTAGAGCTATTTTTTTAAAAAATATTTTTTTTGTCACATAATATAATTTTTTCAGATCACAGAGAACAAAAATATTTTTAGAGATCATATAGAGGCCGTCGTGACCTAGATGAACAAGCGTGCGACTGTAAAATAAATTGAATACTTTATATTTAAATGACCTTTTCTTTCTTCCCTCTGTTAGACAAAGTGCGGTGTTGAGTTCCGCTAAACAAGACGCAGTCTCGTTTGAGCAGTAAGTAAAGACTGGAGTATCTTATTATGTACCTTGCGGGTTAAAACGTGAAGCTAAAAAATGTATAGATGCTTATACTATTATTCTTCTGTTACTTCCAAATAATACATTTTAAATATTTCATATATATTGGCGTAATAAATAAATTTTTCTTTTAATTTCGGTAATATATCTAGTAATATAATATATATAGTTAACATGATGAAAATTAAAATCCCCCAAAACAAAAAGCGCTCAAAAGCCAACAAACAATTAAAAAATGCTGACAATCATCAAATAGTTTTCAAACGGTAAAATAGATTCGAAATAAAGAAATTAAACTCTCGATAAAGTCAACTTTTAAATATTTTTTTATACATAATCATGTTCATTTGTTTGGGAAATACGATGAAACAGACAGACATATATAGACACATCAAGCTTATAACACCAGTTTCACCAGAGGGGTCAGAGAGGGTTTCCTCGGGGGTTTCCTAAAAAAGAGATTATCTCTACTAAAATTATAAATGCGACAGTCAATCCGTCTGTCTGTCTATTGTCCTTTCAAACCATTGGACTGTTTGATGGCATTCCCTATAGATATGGAGTTAACCTTGAGAAAGTTTGTTCTCTCTTTCTATCTTTTATCGCGAAAAAAGAGCAAAAGAGTTGAAGGGATAGACAAGACATAGATTGAAAATTTCTATGGAATCCGCTTAGGCTACATTATTCAATAGAAATTGTATTTTTTATTTCCAAAACAATCTAAAATACTTATGAAAATTTGAATAATGTAACCCAAGGTACTAGAAATATGAGGCCAGGCGTGGCATAGGGGCACATGCATGTGACTGTAACCGGTTGTGGGTTCGACTCCCACTCGAGGAAAAGAAATATTTAATATTTTTATTTCTTCACTCTGGTGTCAAGGCAAAGCTCGGCGTTGAGTTCCGCCACTTAACACGGTAAAATGCTTCCAGAATTCGGCGGAAAGTGCGGAGCGGAGTGTCTCAAGACTAGGCTCTCTCTGCCTTTTTTATGGAAACGAGCGTACGAGTCACCTGATGGTAAGTAATAACCGCCACTTGCAAGCATGTAGGAGACGGCGTAATACTGAAAAGAAAAATTCTAAATATAACCTTAGAAGTCACTATAAGTGCGCTGTAAATATATATATTAGACATCGAAAGCAATTTAGAAAATGTGTATTACATAAATAATCTTGTATTCGATCAAGTGAAGCCGCGGGCGAGTCGCTGGTAAAGTATATATTTTACTTAATTTCCTATCTTTTCCCTTAAAGAATAAATAAATAAATCAGCTTCACGCTGTATCCCGCACACGGCAGGTTAGGCAGAGGGAACCCTACAGTTAAGACACTCCGTTCCCCACTTTCCGTCGAATTCTGAAGGCAATATAAATTTTATAAACACTAACTTATTTAGATGATTTTATGTATAACACTGTCATAGCTCTAGCACGACTGGACTCTATCTTGTTAGACAATCGCTTAAATTGATTAATATTTATTTACAATAGTGTGCATAAAAAGATGAACGATAAAAACGTAAATGGATTAAAATTTTACAACATATGACTCGTATTTAAGTAATTACTTAAATTTCAATGAAAAATGTTTTTGCTATTTTTGTAAAATAGCAAAAATTTTACATTTTTTGCTAAAAAAAGTTTGTTTTATACTATTGTAAATATTTATGCAAGAATATTATTATTTTTTCAACTTCACACGTCCCATATATAGTAGAGTAGGCAAAGGAAACTTAGTGTTAAGACACCCCGTTCCTACTTTTTTGAGACATTGTGCTTAATTTTCATTAAGAGTTAAGTGATGGAAGTTGACTCCGCGCTATGTTTTGTTAACAGATCGAGGAATAAAAAAAAGTATTCAATCCCTCCGATCACTCGCACTATATATAATATTATCGAACCCACAACCGTCGCGTACAGTTGGGCACTGCACTCTTTCAACGGTCTGATAACGCTAGATTGTTAAGAGGAAAATTACTTATCACTTTGTTTTTTCTACGAAACAAAATATGAATATCGAAACCATCGTGTCGCAGTGGCACAGTATCTGACAGTAAGTATATTGTGGGTTCGAGGTCTTAGTGGGTTTCCCCTAAAACTGTTATCATGTTATTTCTAAGCCTGATAAGATAAAGTGCGGCGTTGAGCTGTGCCTCTTAACACGCAATAAATGATATTCGGACGGAAAATGGAGACAGGAGTGTCATGATACTAATTTCTCTCATCCATACTATGAGTAGAATAAAACCATACGTTTTATTCTACTTTATAGTTTTCCTTGTCAGGTAGAAAGAAACGTCAGCAATGAACTTCATCAATTGTCTATGCTCGCTGCATTATTATCCTATTACCGACGCTGTTAGTTAATCTATTCAAGGATCCAAGAGGTATTTTGCATTAGTGTTGTTTATGCCAGTTCCCTATGAGTTCAGAGGTTATTAGTTTAAGATAATTGTGGGCTATGGGTTCATATTTAAATTTGGCAAAGGAAAATTTAAAAAAACACAAAAGTATGTGCGTTTTATAAGAAACAGCCTATTAATTTATATAAAAATCAAATTAAATCAGCTTCACGCTGTATCCCGCACACAGCAGGGTAGACAGAGGGAACCTAGTGTTAAGACACACCGTTACCCACGTTCCGCTGAGTTCTGGAAGCATTGCGTTTTGAAACATTGCGTTTTGAGTGGCCATTTATATATATTTGGTTTTTTTTTTCACAGTAAAAATAAAAAAATAGCAATATGAAATGGTAACAAGTAAAAGTATATGCTGGGGTGTAACGACGATTATTAAACCGAACTCGAATCTTAGATAAATATTTTATTAAGTAACTCGAGTAGTGATGGGTGTTTTATAACTTTTTACAAACGATTTTCAAAAGGTGCCGGTTTGAATACTGCTACGTTTATACATTTTCTAAAAATAATTTTCTATTCTCTCCGCAGAATAGCACTGTTACGTTTCCGCGCATTAAAAGTACATAAAAGAGTTCGACACAAAATTGGAATGGTTGCCTGATATTAAAGAGAGAAGGATGATAAAATGATCGTGACACAATTCATAGCCGTCAGCGATTTAAAGGTATTTTTAACTTATATTTTTAAAATATATAATAAAAAAAACGTTCAGTTAACATCTATTGGTATTACACACACCTATATGCTATTCTAAGGTTTTTTTTGGTCAAAAATGTATGGCATAAAAAAGTACATAAAGTCTGATATATACAAAACTATATACATAAAAAGGTAGGACTAAAAAACCATTGGAATAAGTAAATAAATCATAAAAATAATATTAAAAACTTAAGAACTAAGTAAAATCACTACGTGAAACACGAGACTATTGGTATTATATTCATCTTCGTCTCATGTCGAGTGGATAACAAGAATGCCAAAAGATAATTTCATTTTTAACATGAGGCCAGTCGTAGTGCAGAGCAATAGCATGGTTTAACTGTAAAAGTAACAGGTGAGATGAGATCGATTTCTTCCAAGGAAATGAAATATTTAGTATTTTCATTTCTTTGCTCTGGTGTATCGAGGTAAAGCTTTTTTTTCCTTTTTTCGAATGAGCAGTATGCTGTTGGCCCCTATTGGCCTCTACAGCGTCACCGGGCTTGGGGGAGGCCGAGCTAAAAGAGCTCTGACCTTGGCTTGGCTACCGTGGAAGGCACCAAGTAATGAGAACACAGTGTCGCAAGGGCGTCTCCTTTGAGACTCGGATCGCGACTTGCGTACACCGTTTTGTAGTGGGGGACTTTGCTTCGCTCGGTCCGAGCTAGGCCTACTGGGTAGGGCTCTTGATGCCCTTTTTGATTGTTAATTGCGGGCACCTCTCGCGCCGAGGCGCGATTTGGGCCACAGAAAAACTGGGACCTCGTCTCCACCGGCGGGGTCGGTGTGTGTAGCGTGTGTGGCTGCGGTTGTGTGTAGCCCTACCTACGTATTTTGGATCGTTCGCTTTAGTGATGGGGTCAGCATCATCGGTTAGTGAGAGGTAAAGTGTGTGGTTGAGTTCTGATATTCAACACGCAATCAATGCCTCCAGAAA